>BHFT01006722.1:0-15779 GCA_004320025.1 Laticauda laticaudata | reverse complement strand
CCCCCCCCCCCCGTTTCTTATGACAGCCGAAAGATGCAAAGCAATAGTAGAAGATCTTGAAGGCTGACAAGATGTATGTTGCAGTCAAAATAATTGTGCTGTCCTGAACAGAACAAAAAAAGAAAACTCTTTTGTGAAAATGCCACAGTTCGTATTTGCAGAAAACTTGCCTCCATCATAGCATGTAATATTTTATTCTCCACTGGCTTAACCCCTTTGCTTTTGAGTTGAAATACTTAGAATAAACATAGTTGCAATGCAATAGCTCACCAGTAGTTCAAAATAGAGCTCAGTGACTGCCAAGGATGACATAGTAAATTATACTACACAGAGCACCTTAGAATTCAGAGATTGATGAATATACCTGAGCACAGGCAGCATTTTGTCTCCATGGAAATATTTCAGACATAAGCATTCACTTCTAAAAACTGTCCATCCTTTAGGAGACCACAGCCCAGTTTTTGAACACCTGTAGAAGAGCTCAGGTTCAATTCCTGGCACACCTCCAGGGAAGAAGGACCAGAAACAGCCAATGGGAAATATGTTTGGTTTTGATCCCAAAGAGCATTTTACAATCCTAAAATATATACATTTAATCTGGAATACTGCATGTTCCTGAGTTGTAACCTAAGCAACTCATGATAACAACATTTCCCAAAGAACATGTTAAGCACAAGACCGAAGTTTTTGGAAGGAAGGACAGATGGGTAAAAAAATTGGTCCGGTATCAATACTGGAAAATGTAAAGCTCTCCTAGCTGTGTTAAAGTAATTTATGTCTATTCATCATCATGAATTCGGACAAAGATCAGTCAAAAAGCCAAATGGAGTTGTCGATGTAGAAAATTGGATGACACCACTACCCTATATGTGAACATTGCCATTTGTAGAAGACTTTTCTAAGATTTTCAGAGGAAACCAGTCAGAGGCATGTATCCTATTCTGCTTTGTCATTGAGGCTCCACCAAGAAGGCTTCCCCTCTTCTTATTCCCCAGCTATATAAAGGCCCTCCCTGCATGTGAAACCAAATTGAGTTGTAGATGTGAATTATTTAGAGGCATTGGTGGAATATTGTTGTATCACTAGCACAGAGTCTCAACTTGCAGCCTTGGGGGCTGCCTCGGTTACATACTCCATCTCAATTCTTCCTCATGAATAATGTACAAGTCGAATTACTCGGCATGTAGAGAATTCATACCCTGAAAAAATAAGGTTGCTCCAAAATTAATTTTCTGTACTAAAAGAGCGACAGAAAATCAATTAATCGTGTATTATTCTATACTGAGACAGAGTAAGGGAAACAGTGGGAATAGCTGTAGCTATACATCAGCAAATGCTATATTGGCAGAGTGCTTTGCAGGGCTGTGAGTTAGAGCCAACTTCAAAGGAGGTAAATATTTCCAGCCAAACCTCAGACTGTGGAGTTTGCAGCCTAGCCAGCTGAGCATTTATTCTCTATTTTGGCTGTTTGCCTGTATATAACAATGGCTTGCTAAGGCCAGAAATGCTTCTTATGCTTCTTACTCTCTTCTCTAGTATGCTATCAGCTTTTCCCTGGAATTAAAGACTAATTTTTTGTTGAAGGCCACAGCCATCAATTCGTTGCTAAAGGAGCTATTGGGAAAAATGGAGATCCCATACGTTCTGATCCACCAGTCTCTGAAGAAACAAAAGCTCAAGAGACAGACAGAGCACCTGTTCTGCATATAGGTCCCCTCAAATGCAGTGCTCTCTGTTGACTATTTCAGCATAAGCCAAAACTAGAACCAAGATAATGTTTATCAAAAACAGTGTTTCTAAGAATATTTATAAAAAGTTGGGTGTATGTGTGTCTGTCTGTGTGTGTGTGTGTGTGTGCATGTATATGTGTGGATTTTACTCTGAATATCAATACTGTTCTCCTATTATTATCACACTCAGCATGTTGGAATGACCTCTGATCCAGAATTCCCCAAAGGTGCTTCTCCAAAAGGCAACTGGATTTTCTTGTTTTTTTTTCTTTGAGAATGTTTCATTTCTCCTGCAAGAAGCTTCTTTAGTTCTGAACTGAAATCTGAACTGAGGAAGCTTTTTGGAGAACTGTAATGTTTTCAAAGGAAAAAGCCAAGAAAACCCAGTTGCTTTTGGAAAAAGCACCTTTGGGACAAACATGATCTGGAGAGGGGTGGGATTCAAATTTTTTAATAACCAGTTCTGTGGGCATGGCCTAATTTGTGGGTGGTCACATGACAGGCTGGACATGGCCTGTATGTAAATATTGTAAATGTTTATGTAAATATTGAATTTTGAATCATAACAACTGGTTCTATAGAACCGGTCCAAACATGTAGAATCCCAACCCTGGATCTGGATGATTGAGAATCTCCATTGACATCAGATTCAGAATATTATGGAGAATGCATAATAGTTCCTGGCCATTTGTGCTATTGGTTCCTGACCATTTGTGCTATTGGTTCCTGACCATTTGTGCTCTTGCAAAGTGGCAGAGAGAAGACAAACAAATTTAAGAACACAAAACAAAGCCAACCAACATAGGATTTGAACAAATTTTGTTCTGCTGAAAACTATAAACAAATATAGGAAATTTTTAAAATCATGCCTTTTCTCAGAGGATTTAAAATGGCATCCCATAGAATATATTTACTGGGGAAGATATGGAATAATAATCTTAAAACAAGATTGTTAGGTTAAACAAGATTGTTAGGATTGTTAAGATTATTTGGGGATAGATGTAGAAAAAATAATCTTGTTGCAAGGAAGATCATATTTGCCTTTAATAAATAGAAGCCTCATAAAACTCAAGGGATTGTTTTCACAGTGGTACAGATTAGCTACGATCCAATTTGAATAGTTGATTTGATCAGAAATGTTGACATTTCATCAATGTTGCATTGATTTGACACTTTGACTCAGAGTCAAACCAGGTTGAACTGTTTGGAAAATCAAATCTGATTTGATTTGACAATTGAATCTGAATTGTTGATCTAATTTGAAAAGTTGCTTCAGTTCAGATGTCCAATGAGATAGCCTTTGAATTGAATCTGAGAATTTGCACAGCCCTATAATGTAATAATGCCCCAAATGAGAAAGAAGCATAAAATTGAGATCAGATGTCACTTAAAAACAAACTAACAAGAAAATCCACATTTGTTGTCATTCACTACAATTTACAATATGAGGAATTTTATGCACATCTAACTTTATTTTATAAAGTTTTGTTTACAACTACTCTTAATATAAATCCCACCCTTGTTTGTTAGAAATTCCTCTTTATACATTGTTCCCAAATACACCTTTTTCATAGGAATGTTGAGAAGAAAATCATAGACTTCATTCATTAATTGTCATCCATGTCACAAGCATGTCTACTCTGGTTTGTTGCTCCAGATCCTTTCTATTAAACAGTGCCATCTGGTGGGACCAAGGAAGCATGAGTTCTTTGTCAGAGCACCTATCCTGGGGAACAGTATCCCCTTGAAATCCAGGTGTCTCCAACCCTGATAGACTTTTGAAGGCCCCAAAGAACTGCCTCTTCCTTTGGCCCTTCAGCAAGACTGTCGAAAGAACTATCAATGTGTTAATATTTATGTGAAGTGCATGTTGACCTTGGACCTCAAGATATATGTGTGCTTCTTACATTATGTCTTCTCTTGGATTTATTATTTCTTACTTTTGTCTTTCTTGCTGTTTTTAATGTTAGCTCTCCAGAGTAGGTTGAAGAGATGATGGATCTGTTCTCCAGACAGAGCATCTAAATGTTGTAGCTATATAAACTGAAACAAAAAAACAAATCACATACTTTCACTTCACTGGAATTCAGAGCAGTTCTCCACTTCCTAGCAAATATGGATGTAAATATACCATGGCTATGTTACAGAAAACTGAGCAGAGGTAATTGAATTATGTGGGAAACTCATGACTAGCAGAATACTGTCTGTAAGTCATATGTTGGCATCCAATGGGTGAGTGATGTATATGGCATCAGCATCATTCTTGAGTTGATTTTCCTGGCAATAGTATAAAATAATCTTCTTCCCACATTATTTCATATTATCAATAAATAATCTTGGAAGAAGGCTGTTTTATATATTTACTTACCTCTTAGGTTAATAATCCTAGCTCAGGTTTTTTTTTTTTAATAAACTCTTATCAAGTACTAATCAGGTCCTATTCTTCAAGCTTTTTCAAGATCAACCAAGCTGGTCTTGATCGGGGGTGTCAACAGGCAGCCCATGGGCTGGATGTGTCACACAAGGCCATGCCTACTCAGCTCCGTGAAAGAAAAAAAATGTTGTGATACAAATGTTGTGACAGCAATGTGATGCTGCGAGTTTGACACTCATGGTCTAGATGCTGCTGCCTAGTTGAGATACTCTATGGAGACTTGGCTATTTTTTTCATCTCAGACTAGAACATCCAAGAGTCATTCTTTGAAATTATATGGAGAAATGAGACACAACTAACAGTGACAACCAATTTAGATGGCTTAACCTTTGTGTGATTGTCTATTAGTGCCTTGAAATCTATATGATATCCAGAATCAAAAGGAAAATGTCTAAAATGCAATTTCTAGAAAGCCATAGGAGATGATGGTTCTCATGTCCTGCTTATGAATTTCCCAGCCTGCAATTGAGGACTTGTATACTGTATGAGTCAAAAAGAGGGCTGTGAAAATATTTACAGCCCCCTCACATCATGGACATAAACTGTTTCAACTCCTTCCCTCAAAACAATGCTATAGAGCACTGCACACCAAAACTACTAGACACAAAAATAGTTTTTTTCCCGAACGCCATCACTTTGCTGAACAAATAATTCCCTCAACACTGTCCAACTATTTACAAAGTCTGCATTAATATTACCATTAATCTTCTCATCACTCCTTATCACCCATCCCCTCCCATTTGTGACTGTATGACTGTAACTTTTTTGCTTGCATTCTTATGATTTTTATTGACTGTTTCCTAGTATGATTTGATTGCTTATTGTACCCTATGACTATTATTAAGTGTTGTATCTCATGATTCTTGACTCGATGAATGTATTGTTTCTTTTATGTACACTGAAAGCATTTGCACCAAGACCAATTCCTAGTGTGTCCAATCATACTTGGCCAATAAAGTNTCTATTCTATTCTATTCTATTCTATTCTGTTCTCTCTTCTCTTCTCTATTCTCTGTACACACACACACACACACACACAAACACAGGAATGGGATCCGACCAGTGTAACTACTGGTTCGGTGATTTTATGTTTTGCTGCATGTGCATGTATAACACTGTCACCTTGCTTCCTGGACAGCTGAGCACTTTTTTCCTGCGTTTTCTACTGCAGCTGTGTCGTGCAAAGCAGCAGTTGAAAAAGCAGGAAATAAAGGTCAGGTAAGAGCCCGGGTGGTAGGGTGGGCCAAAACAGCAGCAGACATAGAACTAGTTCTATGTCTGCTGCATTTCAGAGCTACAGGTTCTACAGAGTTGGACAGAACCGGTAGAGTCCCACCCCTGTATGCATGTATGTATGTATTTATGTATACATACATACATAGTAACACTGCCATGAATGCAAATCCCCTTAATGTTAATGAACAACAAAGGTTGGCTTTAGCAGAATGAAAACACTGCCATCGCAATCCATGACAAGTAAGTCAAATTCAGGAACAAGTAATTGGTCAGGACCCTATTGGTAAATATCTACCTGCTGCGACAACAATAGTATTGTCTGGCTAGAAACAGTGTGACATTATTCCACCAGCAAAGAGAGGTAGATATTTGCAGACATATTATAAGAGTGGATTCAGCAAAACGGCCACCATAACTCAAGAGGTGGCCCTTTTATCTTTTGCAGCCCGCTGAGTGAATCATTTACCATCTGCAAGGAGAGGAAAGCTGAGCTCAGTTTTTTGTAGCCAAGACAGAGATGCTCAAGTTGAGGCGCACAGCATCCAGGCAAAGCTGGAAGTGTTTAAGAAGTGCCGTCTGAATCCCATAGCTCAGAGGACATGAAAGAAGAGATGTTGTGAATGATTTATGGCACACTGAGCAACTTGACTTTTGAAAATGGTGTCCTTTGGCTTCAGCCCTGACAAGGGGATTGCTCAGATTAATGGCTTTGAGGGAGGAGCAGATTTATAACTGTGCAATGCCAAGTTCCTCTCACAGTATGTGTTGGCTGTTCTCTTCTCCTCCTTCCCTCCCCCTACTTCTACAGTCTTGCCAAACCACCAGATGTAAAGCAAGAGGGATTTTGTTCTAGAAGGTGTTTCCCAGATGCCAAACCCCAAGGATAGAGGCATTTATCAATTCACAATTCCTTAACAAGTCATTAGAAAACTTCCAAAGTCAGGCCTACTCATGTCTCACCAACGATTACCATCTGGCTGGCCTTAATTCCACAGAATTATGGTTCTCTTCTTTCTTTGATGGAACTTTGGTTCAGGAAGTCTCTTTATAACCCTAAACACTGAATACTGTAACATATGTAGTTCTGTGTGTGCATGAGTATGTGTACAACAGGTTTTCATAAAAACAAATCTATGAGTTGAAATTGTAGAATTCTGTAGGAGAGATAACTCTCAAGGAGGATAGATAATATAAGGGCTTGGCTATCAGCTGCAATGTCTGAAAATGTGATCATCATTTTTATTAAGAGATATATTGTGTTTTTTTTTTCAAAGCAGCACCTGTTGAGGCAAGTAATGCATATCCAATTTCCTGAACATCTGAGGAACATTTCTCATTATGGAGTCTGCAAAAGTGCTAGCTCTGGGAAGTAGCTTAGCCAAGAAGTACAAAGAGGCTCTAACTTTATTGTTAGGTCCCATTAACAGAATCTTGCAAGAATCTTGTTCTCCTGTGGGCTGAGATATGCCAGTCTCCCGGTCTTCTTGTCTCTCAAGGTCATTCACACAGACCATTACAAAAGCTATTCATATGATTCCAAGCCATTCTTTTAGTAGCCTGGCTCCAAATTATTGATTACTGGAGTTATTTTTTAGTATGCTTCAAATAGCTGAAGCTAATGTGAGTTTCTCAGATCTGGGCTGCAAAACTCTGGATATTCACTAGTTGTCAACACAGAAATTTTTCTATGTCTTTTTGCCTCTATCAAATGGTAGTGTATATTTGTCAAAAGAGATTGAAAGATATGAAGTAGCTAGGCTCAAATTTAGATGTGCTTCAATTCTTGAATTAATTTGGTGCTCCAGCTTGGCCCATATTGGTCTGGAATGTTGATTTTTGTACAAATTGACCTAAAGCAATAATCTACACAACTCAATTACTGGCTCTTAAGCCTGCAAATGTTTTGTGAAACATGCCATTGCAATGAATGCCAAGTGCATCATTTAAATGAAGTCAGGATGATTTCTTGTGACTCCCATAAGCAAAAGAAATTAGGGCTGATGTAGACAAAGTAGAGGTTGATCTCTAAAGTTTTCTGTGCCTCACATTTTGCCAGAATGGATCTTTACCTTCCTTCCCTAGCAAAACTACACCAAATAAAAAAGGACAGAGAGGAGGAAGAGGAGGAGGACATAATCTATGGAATTTGGCCAGAACTACAGATAAAGATGATAGCGACAGAGACAGAGAAAGAAACAGAGATAGACAGACAGATCTGCTGCAACCTCTCTACTTGCAAGGTTCATAAGTCAGCTTACCAAACTACTGGTATTCTTCAGGCATTTCTAAACTGTAATTTCTATCAAACCATGGAAGAATGACAAATTGTTAAGATGCTGTAATCAAAAACATTTGGAAAGCATGATTTTGAAAGGTATAGAAGAGGAGAGTATTTTAAGCAACATAAACAAAATATTAAGTTGCATAATCAAATATATCCTTCTGGTTGCATTAATAGATCATCTCTGTTGAATGATTAGCCTCTCTTTTAGATCATTTTTGCCTTCAGACTGGCAGAGATGGTCAACATGATGGGTAGAATGGAATCAGTTTAGCTTTTTTTCTTGGCATAGGTATTACTTCCTCTTAATATATACTTAAAAAACTGCCTTAAATCAGGTAAGATTAGTCTGACATTTGGCACTGTCCACTTCATCCACAGGTGGCAGTTGTCCAAGGCAGGTTTCCTTATCAGTAATTTGATCATTTCAGTCAGTAAGAGTGATGTTTGAGCAAAGCGTAGGATGTCCTCTCAATGCAACCTCATTTCTCTTGATGCTTCCACTTGTTTTGAAAGATCCACATGTCAAGCTGACTAATTCAATCTCTGCTTGAGTTCTGTGGAAGCAGAAGGCCAATCTGAAAAATGGTATTACAGAAGGAGAAAAGGCGCTAAAAGACAACCAGAATTACTAATAGACCAAAGCAACCCCCTATGAAAATTTGAGACCTTGTGGCTTTTTAGCTTGGATTGAAAGTGAAAAGGGGAAGACAGTATAGAAAATCATGTACAATGTAGAAAATATATATTATTCTTTTTTGCCCCTTTTACAGTGTTAAAACTTGGTGTCACTAACTGAAATTAACTGCAGGGAGATTAGGAGCAATAAAACCAGAAGCTTCTTTTGTCAGCGCACAATACTATGGAAATGTGCACTACCAGTTGATGATCCAAAGGTACTTTTCTTCAAAAGGCAACTGGACTTTCTAGTTTTTCTTTTAAGATGTTTCACTTCTTATCCAAGAAGCTTCTTCAGCTCTTCATGTCAACCATGACCTAGATGACTGAGAATCCCCATAGACATTTACCATTTCATGATGAATTTAGATGAAAAAAAAACCCATGAAAAAATGGAGGATCAGACTCTCAGCTATGAAATTGAATAAATGCTACTGCTAGCATCGCAAGCTGGATGCTTAAAACCAGAGGTCTCCAACCTTGGCAACTTTATGACTTGTGAACTTCAATCCCCAGAATTCCTCAGCATGGCTGGCCAAGGTTGGAGACCTCTGCAACAACAGCTGCTTAGAAATAATAAAGAAGGTGATTACTCTCCTGTCCATGTCAGCACACTTTCTGAATAAGTGTGTTGGCCACCCATAAATCTGCATTAAATGGATCCTTGCTCTGATATTTTCTGAGTTTTCATGACACCAGGAACCATAAACTAACCACATAAGGTATCTTCAGACAACTAAATCTGCAGCTAAATTCTTCTAGGATGAATTCAAATCAATCCGCAAAATTAGGATTGGCTAGTTTGTGTATGACCCATCATCCTTATTTTCTCACATTTTATTTGAGAATCCCTATTCTATCCACTCCTTTATATCAGTAATTCTTGAATGTTTTAAAGATATTTCACATTATCGTACTAAATGAAAAATGGGCTTGAATCATGCTGATAATGGTTTCCTGGAGCAACGCCTCCTCATATTTATAGCACTGTCTAAATTACAGAGTTTTCTGTTTCACCAAGTTTTTTATTTGGTAAATTTCTTTAGCTCTATGGAAAGTCTGCAAATCAGCAACAAGTGAGAAATATACTATGTCTGACACAAAGAGAGAAATTTGAGGAATATTTTGATGCAGGCATTCTAAATTCTATCTCCAAATATTCAGAAAAGACCATATATGCCATATATAACTGCATTGATATACTGTGTATTTTTGTAGATGTGTATAAATAAACAAGGCTATGTTTAGAAGAGAAGTGTCTCAAAGCAAGAGAAACACTAGCGGGTTTGGCAAAGCAGACAGTGCTGGAATCAGAAATGTAAACTGTTTAGACAATGAAAATGGTTCTGTCAAAAGCAAGGAAAAGGTGGCTTTAGAGAATAAACATCCTCCAAGAGAACTAATCATTTTTGTAACTCACAAATTATGGGCTGGTTTTACACACACACACACACACACACACACACACACACACACACACACACACACACATCCACAAAGAGAAAGAGAGAACACAGAGACCTCTCTCCTTCCATGCAAGTAGTAATCTCAACCAGCTTTCAACTTGCAGTCCAGGAAATCATGGAATATAGCATTGATGACTGTGAGCAGAAGAGAATGCAGGGACCTCAGAAATGTGGCAAGAATTGCTAGAGCTTTTAGTCTTCTTATATACAGTACAGGGAGGATTTCCATATACCTACCAACTGCCCCAGGTAATTTGTATCCTTTACTTCTTTCTTTTCTTTTACTTGCAGGAAACCTGTACCACCTAATGGTTGAAAATTCATCCCCTTTCCCATATGGAGGCTTTTCTACTTTGAAATTGGTGCTGCTTTGCTGCTATGCTGCATCCTGTGACACTGTGTTCATTTGTGAAAACCAGCCCTTTCATTACTGGTTGCACCAAGGAAAAGACCACAGTCAGGTTTGCAAGTTTTTGTTGGAGGTAAATGGGGGATGGGATTACCCCTGGTGGGAACTCCATCTGAGGAGCTGCCCACCCCTTCTTCAGTCAAGACAACTGGTGCCTTGCTATCAATTCCACATCAGCTCCAAGGATTGGCTGTGCTGTTCTTCTTGCACCAAAATGGGTTCTGATTTTAAAACATGCTTGTTCTCCTTTAGGTGACAAGCAGATATGACAAGGGGAGAAGAAGGGTTGGATCAGGGATAGTTGCTTGACTGTGCACAAGATAAATATAGAGTAAAAACCTTACATAGTTATCTTATTGTTGCACATCTTGCTGTTAAATATATTCCCAAATATTTAACATTTTGACTATCTGAAGGTCTGACTTTTTTGTCAATTCATTTTTTTGTTTATCAATAAGATTTCTAACTATTCTTTTGGTTTTTTCTTTGTTTACTTTCTTTTTTACTTTTTTTAATTTTTTTGTTTCTACAAACACATCATTGTGTGAACAGTATGGTTCCAGGGTCTTTTACATTTTAAAACAAACATGATGATAGTTTCACTTTCTTACATAATTTCATATTAATACATATTATTGTTCTTAATTATTCAATATTCTCATGTGCTATTTGTGTCTATCTCTGCATTCTAGACATCACTTTTTTATTATAAGTTCTATATTAGTTGCCATATTTGCAGTGTTTAGCAAGTTATGTAATTCAATTTATCATTCATAAATTTATATTAGTTTGTGTTTTTATCCTCTTTTTAGTTCTTAATTGTGCCACCTCTGCTCTTAAAACAAAGTCCCTTCCTAATCCCATTTATAATAAAACATTATTCATCCTATTAACATTTAGCATATTATACAATTCTAGTAATACTATAATCACCTTTATTTATTACCATATTTCACTATTCTTTGTTTACTTTCAATACTGTTACTTCCCCATACTCTTTTATTTTTGTCATTAATTTGGGGCCAGTTTCCAATGGTTCTTCTAGGATGAATATCAAATCATCCATAAATGCTTGTAATTTATATTTTTCTTTTTTTATTTCCATACCTTTTATTTCTACATCTTGGACATTGGACATTGGACTTAGAGAAGTGGAAAAATTTGCAATTATCAATGGTAGGAAGAATAGCAACTATAAAAAATAATATTCTACTGAAACTATTATTTTGTTTCAAACAATTCCTATAAAAATAGAGAAAAAATATTTTGATGAGCTAAATACAATAATTTTGAAATTTATTTGTCAAGGAAAGAAAGCTAGCATGAAACTTGCAAGAATCTAAAAATAATGGGGGATTTAGGCTACCACATTGGGAGCTATATTACCAAGCATGTGTATTAACATGGGTGAAAGAATGGATAACTCTCAGACATAGAAGATTACTGTATTTAAAAGATCATGATCTCCAATTAGAATGGCATGCTTTTTTATGGTATGATAAGAACAAAATTCATAGCTACTTCCAAAGACAGTATGTAAGAAATGCTCTATTTTTAATATGGGAAAAGGTGAAAGCAAAATTTTTTATGAAAATACTAAGATGGCTTTCAATAAACAGAAGCATTTGTTCACCCAAATCTAGTAAATATAGAGAAAATTTTAACATATAAAGTTATCTTAAATGTGGAAGGGAAACTAAAAACTAAATAAGAATTACAGAAAGAGGGCGCTGATTTATTGTGGTGGCCAAAAATGCAAATGCAAGTGAGATATGAGAAAGATGTTAAGACTTATGGTTTTTATGAAGAGCAAACAACATTTGATCAAATACTGTTAGTGCTGGATGAAAAGTTAATAATTATATAATTTTCTATTAAGCGTTAAAATGGAGTATGAACAGGAAAAAGAAACAATGATAGTATGGGCAAAAAATTTTGGATATATTCTAGAATTAGATAATTGGCAAAAGCTCTGGGAAAGACACTATAAACTGATGGTGGCAACTACATATAAGGAAAGCTTGTACAAAATGTTTTATAGGTGGCACTTACCAATGACTAGATTAGCCAAAATGTTTAAAAACATGTCTGCTAAATGTTAGAAATGTAATCAAACATCGGATACATACTATCACATGTGGTGGATGTGTCCAAAAAGCAAATAAATAAATAAATAACTGGACAAAAATACATATGTGATTAGAAAAAATGTTAAAGCAGCATATAGATTATAAAACAGATGTCAGCTTTGAAATTCAGCTGCCACATTTTTTGGGGAAGGAGGAGTTGAAAAGTTCAAGGTTATTCTGTATGTCGTATTAAGAAATTCCAGTTGCAGTAAATTGATTCTCACGATTTATGAAGTGGATACTTTCTGGATGCCTTACATTTATTTCCCAAAGTTCACTTTTATTTTTTGAAGGGAGTTGGCTAATACCCCAGAGTTCTTTTCCCAGAGACGGAGAAAGATTAACAATCAGCCAAAGTTGGAGGTGTCAAGTGGGGAGCATGTGGGGACCCTCCCTCCAGAGTATTAACTGGATCTGCCAGTCCTTTTTTGGAGGAGATGATGAATGCTTTCAGAATGGCAGTAGAAGAAAGATTTGGGAGCTATACCGAAGCATTTCAACTCAAGAAGTTGTTATAACCCAGAGGTAAACCATCTGTCTGAAGAGAAATCTTTCTCTAGCCCTAAGCATATTGCTATTCTGTCAGATTGGAGGGAAGAGAGACAATTGGGGTTGGAATTCTCTCAAGAAGACACTTCCAAAATTTATCCTGGAAGTCCATCAAGGGCAGATTTACATCAACATTTCCAGAATTTAAAGGTAACAGGCTTGGTCTCACAGTTTTTTGGGATGAGTGAAAGCTTGAGACCACCCATATTCCCTTACCCAAGCATCGTGAGGTACGAAGAGACTATACAGATGCGAGTTGGAGGAAGCCAGAAAGAAGCATCAACTGACAGAGGTATGTTGCAGCCTGTGAGGCAATCCCCTCATTTTTCAGAAGGAATTTTACCCCCTGAAGAGAGTATCCCTCCAGGGTGGGGATTTTATCCAGGCCAGGAGTGGATTCAGTGCCAATGGCAGCCAGCACCAATACAGCCCTGGTCTGAAGGGGGGTTGCCCAGACAGCAGACAGCAGCCACTTCCCCTCCACCTGACCAGGGAACCAGGCAGGCCACACCCATCTTCCTCTTGGCAACCACAAATGCAGCCCCAGCCAGTGAGGCCCAGCAGGACCCATATTTCCATAGAGGCACCACCAGCCAGGATTCAGGGTCTACCCAGCCTACATACTGCCACCTGCGCCTGTTCCTTCACTCCAGTACAACCTCCAGGGGCCTGGCATGTGCCACGTCAGCAACCACGACCCAGGCCAGACCAAATACCCTTTCAGACTGTAATCGATGGGTGCCATGAACATTTCAATTACTTCCTCACTTGAATATGATCACATATAGAACAATTTGGAGATCATATGCCACAGAGCGTGATGGTTGGATGGCCATACAAATGAGTTGAGATGAAGGGATGCTTCAGACTGGGTGGCCCAACTACACAACGAACAAGCTCCTGAATTTACAATGATGTAAATGGATTTATTCAATTATTAAGACTCAGATTTGAAAATATAGACAGGGTAGCAGAGAATGAAGAGAAGTTAATGGAAATGAGGCAAGGCAAAGCGACCCTTGTCAGCATTTATTTGGGACTTTAGAAGGGTCGCAAGCCACCCTCATGGGGATTTGGGCCGGAGAAGAATGACTTTACACTATTTTTAAAAATGGCATTTGATACAGAAGTAAAGAAGGCCCATGAAATTAGGGGAATCCCAGAGACCTACAATCTGGGTATGCCACCCCCTCAGCTTAGATCGCAGATCAACACCACACAGGAAACCCCTTCCGGTAGCCCCACCTAAGAGAATTGTGGCTAGGAGACCACCGCGCTGACCAGCTGAAACTTCTCGTACGTGACTCAGGTGCTGAAGTGTTACAAGTCCACAGAGAGCCAGCCATTAGAGCCAGCAAACTGTCTGTCCCCTGCCTCCTGTACCACAAGCTCTTGCCAGTCAAAGTCTAATCCAGCTGTTAGAGGTTGTAAGAATCAAGGGAAGACCTCTGGGCAGGGTGGGTTGCCAAACATAGCTGGGAAACCCCCCCTCTGCGCAGATGGGAGCAAAAAGACCACCAGACCAACACCATGTCCCCAAGAACCTGATCTGCAAAGATGACCCAATGGTGAGTTGATCCTATCATACCTTTTACAGTTAAGGTCCAAGTTAGTGGTAGCAAACACAGAGGAGGCCGGGGAGTTAGAAGCTGTCATTGATCTGGTGTTGTAGATGTCTCATCGGACTCCCCATCATTGAACAATTGGGCATAAAGACTAAGCTGCTAAAATGCCCAGTCAGATTTGAGCAAAGTGGGTGGAACCTAATGGACAGGGGGGTGGGGGGAAGCCACTCAAATGACAGAGAATTCGATCAAGATTGGAAATAGGCCTCTTGTGAAACTCATGATGCTTCATAGTGGCCCCAAGATGTCAGAATCAATCTACTGGGACTCTGCATTGGCTAGGACAATGGGCCCTGACGATCAAATTTGGAGGAGGATGGATTTCAGAAAAATCCTCAGTTGGACTGGGGCCCATTGCCACCTGCTCCACCCACTACAAAAGACACCAGTCAGCTTTGACACCCAGAGGCCTAAGCCAGCATCCATGGCATCCCACCTTCTCCCAGTAACCCCCAGGGTACCTGACCGATACAAAAAAAAGTTTTGACTGAAGCTGTGAAAAAATAAGTAAAACAGGCAGAATACAACATAGATCTTCAACCACCTTATTAAAGTAGGGACAAGAGTATATTTGGTGGACCAAGTATCTTAGGTTGAAACTGCCCAGTAAGAAGCTGGGTCCAAATTCTTGGGTCTATTTCCAATTTCAAAGATAATCAATTGGTCATTGTCCAATTAAGTCTTTCCTTGACTATTGGAGAAAATCATCCAGTGTTCAGTGTAGTTTACTAAAATCAGCTTCTACATCAACGATAATACCACTCCAACTCGCCTCTCTAAAACGTTAATGATACAGGGGAAACACATATTTGAAATTCAAAAAAATTCTTGATCTAGATTACACCAGGGCTGATTGCAATATTTGGTTTTATGGGAAAGAATACCCCCTCTCAGATGCTAGTTGGTAAAGAGTTGGATGTTCATGCCTGATCAATTGGTTAATCAATTCCATGAGATTTTTGCCCACAAACTGAAGTGTCTTTCGCATGGAGGGGGAGAGGGGATTAAGGACAATGTAATTAACCCCTTTATCGTTTTTTTCTTTCCTTTTAGGAGGAGAGGATATTTTCAAGGGGACGCCTGTCAGCTTTGAAATCAACTGCCACATTTTTTGGGGGAAGGGGGTTGGAGAAGTTGAAAAGTTCAAGGTATTCTGTATGTCATATTAAGAAATTCCAGTTGCAGTAAATTGGTTCTCATATTATGAAGGTGTAGAAAGTGGGAAGAGAAGAAGAGAGGAGA
>BHFT01006717.1:0-23389 GCA_004320025.1 Laticauda laticaudata | reverse complement strand
ACAAAAAATATTAAGAAGAAAATACCGAAAAGCCTAAATTACATAAACATAATAAGCATGTGTGCTGTTCAGCTTCTTCGAGTATTAATGCACGTCATGTAGTTTGAGCTTATTTAAAGTCAGTTAGCAACATGGTTCAGCACGATCTCATCTGCATATCAGGCTTCTGTATGGAAGTTGTTGATGAGGGGTTCAGGCAGGATCACGCATTAGTTTTGAAATTTGAGGACTAGCCTACTGTTTTGTCCAGGTTTTTTTTTTAACATCCTGAATTGGCTCGGGAAGGTTTGGTCTGCTGTTTATTGGTCCTTAGGATTGTTTGATTGATGTTTACTGGTTTCTTCTGGCAGTTTTGTGGGCTTTGATTTGCGCATGGCAACACTGTGTTCCTGTGTTGGGGACTTTTCAATGCAGCTTGCGCTTCGCGTAAAGGTGACGGCTATCTTTCTATTAGGAAAGCTAGGTTTCATCTGCCGTGGTGTCTGGTTGGGATGTGTTTGCAGCTTGAGGTTCGGGGAGTCTGTTACTGTGCCCAGGTGTTTGCCTGGCTTGTGGTGTGGAGATCTTTCTATTTGAGGAGTGGCAGCTTCAAATATTGAACCAGTCTGGCTGGCAATATACCTCTTCTATTCATGCTGATTCTAGGTCTTCTTTTCAATTTCTATGGCTTCTCTGCATGTTCTGATGGCTGGGTCTTCTAATAGTGGCTAGGGTTTTGTGCCATTGAAAGTTGATGTTATTGACCTGTGGCTTTCATGTGTTAGACTAGTGAAGGAGGGTGAATCTCAGCCTTTTTACCTGCATTTTTGTGTATAATCCAGGCGAGTACTTATTTCTCCAGTCTAGCCCAATGATATGTTGGCTCGGAGCATGATGGCACAGGAACTTTAGTATATGCCGTTGGTTTTTCAGCGTAGGGTTTATCTTGAGATTCTAGGCATGGATGACTGTATTTTTTGTCTGTGTTGAAGGGCAGTCTTGCATGTGATTGGCACGGGTTAGTATCTTACTGATTTTGTCTGTATACCTCTTATGCGTAGGGCAGGCCAGCTGTTCCATGAGGTCATGTTGTCTTTTCTAGGTCCTTATTATGTCTTGGATCGGGCTTTTTTTGTGGACTCAAGACTGGTGATTTGTTTTGTGGAAGCCGTGTTGGCTGTCAGTACTTAGTCACGGTGCAATGTAGTTCAGTCTTTACAATGTTGTCTGGGTCTGCCAAGGCGTTTGATTCTGTGTTTAGTTGGTTTTGGCCCGGAATTCTATCTTGACTGGGTCGGTGGTGGGACTGCTTGACGGTTAGCGGATCTGGTTGTGTGTATTATCTTCTCTGTATACGGATGTGCCTTGTGTGCAATACGTTCTTCTTGATAGTATTACTACATCCTAGGAATGGAGTGCGATTGGTCTTATTTCCGTTTTGCCATGGTGAAATTGATTTTGGATTTGTTTGTTTAGGATGTGTTAGAAAATTGCTTTTAGTTTTTCTCTTCTCCATGGTGGCCAAATCCACAAATGTGTCATCGATGCTATCTTAGCCATAGTTTGCGGTTTGTGAGGGGCACTGCGGGCTTTGTTCGAATTCTTCAATGAACAGTAGTTGCAATGACGGCAGAGTATGATAAGTGGGATCCCATAGGGGCTCCTCACGTTTGCTTGATCTTTTCCATTTGTATATGAAATATTGTTAGGTTAAGCAGTGTTCTGTAGTTCCTGAGGTCTATTAGCTGCGTTTGGCTATTTATTTTTGATGATTTCAAGGTTTCTTTTATCGGGAACTTGTGTGATAGTGAACGAAGTCGAAGCTTAAAAGCAGATCTTTGTTCCCCGTGTTAAATCTTTGATCATTTCTAAGGAAGTCGTATGAGCTTTTTAAATATGAAGCTGCGGTGTCAACTGCGGCCTGTAGCTTGTTTTGCTAAGTGTTTAGCTAGGGTTTGCGTCGGTGCTCCGTTTGGAGTGCTGACTATGGATACTGAAATGAGGTATTCCTTCTTTGTATTGTTATTTTGGGGAGGCGTATAGATTGGGACATCTGGAAGATTTCTTCTCTTGATAATCGCTCTGTTGGATTTCTTGCTTATGATAGGGCAGGAGATACTATATTATCTATATATTCTACTTATATCACTCGTGTGTATATCATTATTATATAAGTATAGTGTGTGTGTGTGTGTGTATTGCTGATGTGTGTCTGTAATGTGTGTGTCTGTGTGTGGTCGTGTCTGTGTTCTGTCTGTGTCGTCTCTGTGTGTCTGTGTGTCTGTGTCTGTGCTGTGTTGTGTGTTTCTGCTGTGTGTGTGTTGGTTCTATTGTGTGTGATGTCTGGCTTGGTGTGTGCACTGTTCGCTTCTTCGGGTATTACCCCACGTCATTTATAGGTGCTTTCAAAGTATTTTGGCAAAATTTCAGCAGAATCTCATTTGACCAATCATTACAGGCCTTCTGTATTGGGTTCTGTATTGTGGGTCAGGATATCACAGACCCGTTGGTCTTTAAATTTGAGACGTAGCCTATGCGTGCCAGTGATGGTTTTTTTCTATATCCTGAGATTGGGCGGTCTCCGGCTCATGCTAGTTATGGCTCTTGAGTTTGTTTTGATTGGGATGTTTCTGCATTTTCTGTCTGTTTTGTGCGGCTCTATTGGCTGGCAACACTCTGGTTCCTGTATTGGAGGCTTCAGAGCACGCTTTGGCTTTCACAGTGAAAGGATCGTGGCATGCATACAGTCTATCTAGGAAGCTACGGTGGTCTGTGGTGCCTGGATTGGGGTCGTGTTTGAAGCTGGAAGTATCAGAGGAAGTCTGTTTTGCCAGGTGTTTAGCTGGCTTGATGTGGGATAATAGCCGTCCTTCCTGTGAAGCCAAGCTGAAGCTAGAAGACTCAACAGACCTTGGAACAGTCTTCCAGATCGCACCTACATAAGAGTACCTACAGACAAAATAGTAAGTACTACACAAACATCACATCAAGACTGCTCAGAACAGACAAAAATAGCAGCCATCTTCAGAAAACCCCAAAGACAAAATTGACTGAAACCAAAGGCATATACGAAGTTCCTGTCATATGCCAGCCAACATCCATTGGACGACCAATAGAAGAATTAATACCTGCCTGATGAAACAAAATGCAGTAAAAGCTGGACGGACACACCTCCTCATAGGCGTCCAACTGAAAGCCAAGGTCATTAACATCGAACTCAATAGCACCAACTCTAATAGAAACCCCCGCCACAAAATCATCCAGAGAAGCCCATAGGATTGAAAAAGACTGAAAGCATGAATAGAGACGAGAGGATTTCCAGGAGATCTGTCAATCATTGGAAGGCATGCCACTCTCAAATAGAAGATTCCTCCACACACACAAGGCCGGGAAACTCCTCGGCACAAAGAGATTTCCCCTGAATACCTCAAGACGCAAACACACCCCAACCAGACACCCAGATGAGAACCTTGCTTGCCTAAAGATTATAAAGCCATCATTTTTCACTAGAAGCGAGCTGGCACTGAAAGGCGATACATTCAATACCAGAACACCAGTGTTTGCCTAGCAAATTAAAGCCCAAAACAGTACAGGAGAAACATCAGAAACACACACTCAACACATCAAACATCCGAAGTACATAACACAAGCCAGACTCCCAATCAAATCATCGGAATGAAGAAAAAACCATGCTTGCCACAACAGTTAGGCTAGCTTCAAATTTTAAATACACTGTATGAGTGATCCCACCAGCCCGAACCTAAATACAAAGACCTTGATGATGGCAGATGAGATTCTGCCGAACCGTTGCTACATGGTTTTAATAACATAATAAATGTTCAAAAAATTAAAAGCACAGCTCCAATTTCACGTGGGACGATAATATACACCGAAGGAAGTGAACAGCACACATGTGAAGTAACCGCGAAACTTAAAAAACATATATACTCTATATCCTATTCTATATCGATAATATCTATAATCTATATCTAACCGTACTTCCTAATATTTTCATAGATTTTATTCCTATATATCTCATGATCTATCTCTATCTATATCTCTATCTGTCCTCTATCTCCTATCTCTCTATCTGCCATATTCATCTCTAATTCTGCCTATATCATATCTATCCTATCTCATCTATCTATACTGTCTATTATCTATCTATCTATAATCTATTTTATTTTATTTTTATTTTATTATTTTCATTTTATATTTATTTTATTCTATTTATTTTATTTTATTTATTTATTTTATTTTAGTATTTTTTTATTTTGTTATTTACATAGAAATAGTGATAGATAGATAGAAATAGATAGATAGATGTAAGATAGATAGATAGAAGATTATAATATAGATATAGATATAGATATACGATATAGATATATGATATAGATATAGATTAATATAGATATAGAGAGATAGTAATAAAGATATGATATAGGAATATATAATAGATATATATTGCTGTTAACCTTCGGGTATCCTGATCCCATTCATTGTAGTGCTTTTAAAGTGATTATAAGCAACGTCCTTCAGCAGAAGTCTCAATCTACTACCATTCATCAGCTTCTATATGAGTGTAGTCTCACATGCTTTTGGTTTCAAATTTCGAGGCTGCCTATTCTGGTGGCTGGGAGTTTTGGTCTTGTCCATGGACTTGGAGTTTGATTTGATTGGTGTTTCTGGTTCGTTCTGTCTGTTTTGTGGCTTTTTTAATGGCTTGCAACACTCTTTCCTGTGTTGGAGGCTTATCAGTGACTTGTGGCCTAGGGAATTTGTGTGAATGATGCCTGCTAGTCATTTAGTAGCAGGTTTCACCTGGATGCTGGTGGGGCAGTGTTCGGGAGTTGAGGATCAGAGGGAAGCTGTTTGTGTTCAGCGTGTTATGCTTGTTTTGTGTGGAGATCTTTCTATTTTGAGAGTTGCAGAGCTTCCAACAATGAATGACAGTCTGATGCAATCATCTCTTCGTGTGTTATTGTCTTCTTTTCAATCTTATATGGCTACGACGATGATATCTGTCTGGCTGGCAGGTTTTCTTATCAGTGGTAGGGTATTGTTGCCATTCGAAGGTTGATGTTTGTGACTGTGTTTTCATGTGTTGGACTTTGTGAGGAGGTGTTTCCGCTTTTTTACCAGCATTTTTCGTAGTCTCAGAATAGGCAGGCTACTTTAGTCTGTCAGCTATGTTGGTCCTGTTCCAACGGTATGTGGTCGGGGCATGGATGCACAGGAAACTTGATCAGGCATGGATCTATATAGTGTGTTCTGAGTGTACTCTTTTGGTGGTTTTAAGGATGGCTGCTATTTTTTTGTCTGTTGTGAAGGTAGTCTTGATGTATGCCTGTTGTAGTATCTTACTTGATTTATCTGTGAGTACCTCCTTATGTAGCAAGAAAGCTGTTCCATAGGTCTCTTGATCGTCTAGGTCCTCTGTTTATGGTCTTGTGTGTTTTTTGGTGGATCATATGTTTGGTGATTTTGTTTTTTGTGGAGAGCCATTGGTTGTCAATACTTTAATCAGGGTGCATAGTTCTCTTTATATGTGTCTTGTCTGCCAGGCGCTTTGTAATGATCTCTCTCTATTTGTGCTTTTAAAATTATAGCAACGTTTCGACATAATAACACACACAATTAAGAAGAACCCACTACACAAGCCTGAGGATGGCAGATGAGATTTTGCCAAAACGTCGCGATAATTTTAAAAGCACAAATATTAAGACATGGGAAATACCTGAAGAAACCTAAACACCATAATACGTACATACATACATGCATACATATTCAGAGATCAGTGATGATAAATTTTGTGACTGCAAAAATTAATGGTTGCTGACAGAAATGAATATATTTTACAAAAAGAAACCGAATAAAAGTGTCATGCCCCTCGTGGAGACTGACTCTGAAGAAGAGGAGGAACAGCCAACAGGGAGTGGGAGTGTGGTTCTAGAGGTGGTAGTGGAAGCTGGGGAAAGGCAAAGGCCGGCTGAGCAGTCAGAGGAGGATCCAGGCCCATTCTCTATTCATCCTAGGTCATGCAGGGAGGAGAGGATCAGGGAAAAGTGAGGTCTACTCAAGAGGAGATTACCATGATCCTCCTNTTTATCTTGGCTTGCTTTGGAACTCTCATCAATGCGGTTTGTTTTGGTTTTCTGTTTGCCTCATTATTTACTTTTGTGACTTTAAACTGTGCGTAATAAAACAGTGAAGTTAAGTTGAAGGCTTTACCGGACTTTAATATATGTTTTGGGTTTTGGGTTATTTTGAGAGACTACAGGTCATCACAAAAAGAAATGTGAATCAAAGAGATGGACAATTAAGATGAGAGGTAAAAGAACAACTATACAGCTTTGGCAATTATCAAGATACATAATGGCCATCATGATAAGTAGATAATTAAATAAAAATTCCATACTTATGCTAGAGGTATGTGGTAGCTTGATGAAAAACAATCTTTCCATTTTCTGTATGATGAAGATAGGACAAAAGATTGATGAACCAGTTCTGCCTTATCAAATACTCTTTATGAAGTTAAATCAATTGCTTACTGGTGTCAGTCTACCAAAGTGAGAGTTCTTCCAGGGATCCCAGTCCCTGAATGCTCCCTAGTTCATTCTGCAGACATTTGGTTTTGTTGGACAGAAATGTGTCTATGATATTTGCAATCACACTTGGTTACAAACAGCTGGAAATAATCTTCCATAAAAATAGAGTATATGCTTCTGCAGATAATTTCTGCAGATTGTGTTTTTTGGTTGTCTTTTTCTTTGGTTGACTGTAGAATAATCTAAGAGCATTTACAGTTGTCCAACCTTATCTTGCAGAAGCCTTTCGATTTCACAATAAAATATAGCAAGTCTGGAAGGAACTGTTCAGTTCATTTATGAAAATCAAGTCACAACTGGAATTGACATGTGCAATTCTTTGTAAGTCTAGAGTGCTTTCAGGAGCCAATCATAACTTATACTTCCTGAGCAATAACTGTGTATCTGCTAGAATATTAAGGTATGTCTCATCTTACTCTTTCATCCTGAGCTATAAAAATCCTCCCAGTCAAAACAGTTACACAACAAAAGAAAAATAAGACATCTACAATACTCTATATTCTACCCTTAGCTAAGTGTTGATATCCAATTGTTAATGTTGAAACACCAGTGGTTAGATCACACTAAAACCAGTTATTTATAACAAGAAATAAATTTATAACTTCAGGAAACAAGGTTGCATCTCAGTGAAAACTAACCAATAATTTGTTATTTTATTATTAGGTCTGCACCCAGTCTACAAATAATGATGTCTAGACTTACCCTCTTTCAGAACAAATAAATTACTTGCATGAATGAAAAAAATATATAATGGTGTCCATTGTGTGCATTTAAATAGTGCATGGCTGACAATTTAACATTTAACATTAACATTAACACTTGAAATAGAATTAAAAATTGCTTCATTGCAGATACTCTGTAGTTTTACAAAAGATTCATTTGTCATGAGACCCTTCATAACCTTTTTGTCCTTTTATGATTAAAAGAAAAATTCAATTATTGTTATAAGGAAATCATACTTTTAAATATAATATTCTTGCAGTAGTGTGTGTGTGTATGTGTGTGTGTGTGTGGTGTATATATATGATGTCATGGGATAGCATCCAACAACTTTAACTAATGTGGGCAGTATAGATATTTTGTACAGATAAATGACAACAAATCCTGGTTAATTCATTATGTCTGAAATTTAAAGAGGTTGTAGTTTTAGATTTATGAATAGACTATAATTCTCATGTGAAAGCTGATTATCTGTTGTTTAAAGCAAAATATTTTCCACCAGAAGACTTGGAATTTAACTGGTCTGCTGATTATTTTGTAGTAAGAAGAAAGTATGAGAATATTGTCATCTAATCATGAATGGGCTTGATTGAATGCCACTAGAATCCATTGAAGCTTTATTGCTGCTGATGCATGAGAAAAATAGATGAATGATTTTAAGGATTGGAAGAAATGCAGACAGATACTTGACTTTGCAAATTTGAAAAAAAAAAAGCTTTTTTAAAAAAAACTACTGATAGAAACATTTTTAACTACAGAAAAGATTTTGCAGAATTGATTAAAGTCTAAAAACCTTAAAAACCTTCCAAAACCATGGAAGAGTTTAGCAGAAATGGAATTTATGGGAGAAAATGCAAGAAAAGCAAAGAAATTAGTTTTCATAGAGAAAAAGGGAAAAAATGGCCTAACTTTTGTGGGATGGAAATAGCATAGCTCCTTTTGGATAAAAACATAGTATGAAGGGAGGAAAGTAAGAAGGAAGTTTTCCTCTGAATAAAAACAGGAGAAAAAAACATGTAGTTGCTGGTTGCCACGATCTCCTCTGGATGATTGGTTGATTAAAAGCCATTTTTATACTTTCACTTTGATATTTTGAGAATTCATGAAATAATATTTCAGGAAATTTTAAAAATAATGTACCAGGGGAAAAATAAGAACTGATTTATTGTGAAAATTAGTAATAGACAACCCTTTATCTAATGTTATGTCAGTCCATCCAGGTGAATTGAACAGGAAACACAACCAAGTAAGTTAATGTTATTTTATTGTAAAGCTAGATTAATAGACTCTTACAAATCTGAAAGTACAATTCTCCTACCATTTGCTTTGCAGTCCAAGAAACTAGGGAGGATCCCTTGTGAGCTTTTTGTTCTGCCCACTATTCAGCTGTGGGCTATGCTCTGTGCCCTTGTCTCTTATCTGACTATTGCCTTGGCAATATTTCTCACATGGTCTTCCAAGATCCTTCCCACCATACCATTACACATCAGAAACAAAAAAGTTTTTTCCAGTGTTTGGACTTGACTTCAGCAGAGTGGTATGACATTAAATACATTAACTTTAAATACTATAATTTCAGGTTTTAAAAGGGCTTAGAGATAGTAATAAAACCAAGATCATCCAATGACTTTTCATTGCTGATTTGGTTTGCAGTTCCCCAACCCCTGGCCCATGACTGGACCATGGATAACTGGGCCACGTGAATGGCAGGGTGGGACAGCTCAACTTGCAGACACAGTATGCCAAAATGCATGGACATGCATGTGCAGCTTAACTTGTGAAAGTCTAGCTGTGTGCATATACGCATGCACTCCAGCATGCCACTTGCATGGCCCAGTTCCCCTTTCCCTTATTAACCAAGCCATCAAACTGCATAGGCTGGGGACTGCTGACCTATATAACTATCCGTCACATAACATTTCTCTTTATTTTGACTTAAATAGATTAGTTAAAATCATACAGATCATATTTGGTCAATATTTTTAGCCCCATTGTTAAACAGAAGACAATCTTCATTGGTAGTGTTGTTGCTTTCAAAAATATATTGCTTGAATTTCAGAATTGTAGGCATTGTCCTATGCCTTAGTCAACCTACTTATTTCAGTTGAAGATAATCTTCACCAAAATGTGTGTGAGCTTCCTATAAGTTCTCGTGTTGTTAGGACTTAGCATGGGTGAGATTCTATCAGTTTGCACCAATTTGCAAGAACCAATTGTTAACATTCTAAGCAGTTCAGAGAACCAGTTGTTAGAAGAAATTACTGGCCTGATCCTGCAAGGAAGGAAACATTCTGGTGTTGAAGGAAACATTCTGGTGTTGCTTACAGAAACTGCCTCTCCCTTATAAACCCTTATTACATTCTTGGCAGGACTAGACTTCCTGTCTCTGGAACTTCTCTGGAGTTTTTTTTCCCCTTCTTTGCTGGCACTTTGCTTATGTGGAGTGACCATTCAAAGTTACAATTGCACTGAAAAAAGTGACTTATGACCATTTTTCTCACTTATGACTGTTGCAGCATCCCCACAGTCATGAAAGGCCAGGTGAGGAGGTGCGTGCCTTGATGTGGGTGATATTGAGTGATATTAACATGACCATCAAGCCACGTCCACAGGACCGGTTGTTAAAAAAATTGAATCCCACCTGTGGCACTTAGGGAGTAATATCTGTAGGCTGTCTGCTATTCTCCTCTTGCTTTTTCTTATAATCACTTGCATGGCTAATATTACCACTAAAGTACTGAGTGTAATAAAGAAAATAGGTTACAGTCAAGTGTTTCTTTTTCATCAAAACAGAACTAGCAATTTCATTTAGCTTGGAAAAGCAGAGACCAAAAATAACTATAATTTTCAAGATTATATTTCTACTCTGACTAGCATTAAATAATTTGTGAGGTTATTGATTCTTGATTTTGCTGACCACATGGGGATAAAGATCTTTGCCTACCTTATTGTTTCTATAATTCTTGTAGTCAGTCTAACGTAGTGCCTCCTTTATAACATATTTTCTAAATGCCAATTGGTCAGTCTCTTGAATTTATTCTCTCTGTCTTCTAAAATATGAACAACTGCTGGATGTTTTATGGTGAAAAATACAAACAGTAATTCATGAACTGAAACATAAAGCTTAATGGTATAATATATAGTAGAATCAATTTCTGGTTTGCTTAATGGGTTCCTTTTTTAGAGAAAGAGCTGATGGAGGTTGATAGCACTTTCAAGATCTTTTCTTTGCCAAAAATGTTTTTATAAAAGGACTATTGGGTTACTATAGACACAGTAGCAGCATTCATTGTTTTACTAACAATTTGTAATGTATATGTTGAAAAATATGTATCATTATAATCAAGCCCAAGCAGTTGCTCACTATTAAAAGCTAAATTCTCAGACTCATATTAATCAGATATATAAAATGGAAAGGAAAATAGTTTTCAGAATCTTAAAAGCTGAAGTTATCTACTTTAGCATCCAATTTATTATGAGTTTATTAGAGTAGAATAAAATTCATCTTGCTAACTTGGTAATAAATATTCACACACCAAAAAAGGGGTGTGTGCATAAGCGCGCCAACGTGCCAACCGTCTCTGTCCTTTTTTTAAAAATAAGTTTTTTATTTTTATTTTTTGAAAATATCTCTTTGTGTGAACAATGTGGTTCCAGGTTTTTACATTTCAATGCAAACATGACCTTAGTTACATATTTATCTTTCATGTTCAATTTCATATCATATCAAACCATTACTTTTCCCATTTTCCTATAAATTTTCTCAAATATTCCTACATTCTTCACACTTATTTTATCCATTTTCAATTCATATCTTAGCTTATTTCATTTTTCTTTAATATTCTTATGTCTTATTTTATAAAATCTAAAATTCTTATTTCTTATTCTACACTGCTCAAAGAAATAAAGGGAACACTTAAACAACACAATGTAACTCCAAGTCAACTATACTTCTGTGAAATCAAACTGTCCACTTAAGTAGCAACACTGATTGACAGTCAATTTCACATGCTGTTGTACAAATGGAATAGACAACAGGTGGAAAGCATAGGCAGTTAGCAAGACATCCCCAATAAAGAGTGGTTCTGCAGGTGAGACAAGACCACTTTCTCAGTCCTACTGCTTTCTGGCTGATGATTTGGTCCACTTTTGAATGTTGGCGCTGCTTTCACTCTAGTGGTAGTATGAAACGGAATTTCATACAACCCACACAAGTGGCTCAGGTAGTGGCAGGTCCATCCAGGATGACACATCAACACGAGATGTGGCAAGAAGGTTTGCTGTGTCTGTCAGCGTAGTGTCCAGAGCATGGAGGCACCTGGAGACAGCCAGTACATCAGGAGATGTGGAGAAGGCCATAGGAGTGCAACAACCCAGCATCAGGACCACTACCTCTGCTTTGTGCAAGGAGGGACAGGGAGGAGCACTGCCAGAGCACTGCAACATGACCTCCAGTGTGGGTCACAAATGTGCATGTGGCTGCTCAAACGGTCAGAAACAGACTCCATGAGGGTGGTATGAAGGCCCGACATCCACAGGTGGGCTTGTGCTTACAGCCCAACACCATGCAGGATGTTTGGCATTTGCCAGAGAACACAAGATTGGCAAATTCGCCACTGCACCCTGTGCTCTCACAGATGAAAGCAGGTTCACACTGAGCACATGTGACAGACATGACAGGGTCTGGAGATGCCTTGGAGAATGTTTGCTGCTCTGCAACATCCTCCAGCATGACCGGTTTGGCAGTGGGTCAGTAATGGTGTGGGGTTGGCATTCTTTTAGGGGCCGCACAGCTCTCCATGTGCTTGCCAGAGGTAGCCTGATTGCCATTAGGTACTGAGATGAGATCCTCAGACCCCTTGTGAGACCATATGCTGTGTGTAGTTGGCCTGGGTTTCCTCCTAATGCACGACATAGCTAGACCTCATGTGTGGCTGAGTGTGTCAGCAGTTCCTGCAAAGATGAAGGCATTGATGCCTATGGTCTGGCCCACCCGTTTCCCCAGACCTGAATCCAATTGAGAGCACATTTAGGACATCATGTCTTGCTCCCTTACACAACGCACATTGCAGCCACAGACTGTCCAGCGAGGTTGGGGGATGCTTTTTGTCTGGGTGTGGGAGATCCCAGGCAGACCATCTGCCACCTCATCAGGAGCCATGCCCAGGCATTGTCGGGAGGTGGAGGCCACACACACTACTGAGCCTCATTTTGACTTGTTTTAAGAACAGTTACATCAAAGTTGGATCAGCCTGTAGGGTGTTTTTTTCCACTTAATTTTGAAATGTAACTCCAAATCCAGACCTCCATGTTTTGCTAAATTGATTTCCATTGATAATTTTTGCGTGTGATTTTGTTGTCAACACATTCAACTATGTAATGAACAACAGTATTTAATAAGAATATTTCATTCATTCAGGTCTAGGATATCTTATTTTTGTGTTCCCTTTATTTTTTTGAGCAGTGTATATTCATTATACTTTTATCTGTCACATTTGCAATTTTATCATATACTTTTATTTCATTATTCAATAAGTTTCATCTTAATTCTAATTATTCCAAAAAATTACCCCTTTTAATTACCAATTCAAGTGTGCCACCCTTTTGTCTTATACATTACTCAGTTTACTCCCCTTTGATTCATAGTAAAAATTTATCATAGTATAATTACTTTTTAATTATTACATTCTAGGTTAATAACAATAATCTCTTAACTACTACATATCACAAATGCAAATACATATTTTAAGCCAGATTCTGCATGGTATTCTTTCCCTCAATTACATTCTAAATCATTGATTATTTCATATATATTAATATGTTCAATTAATTGTAGACACTGATACTAATCTTTTTATTACAATCCTCATAATTCATTTTAACTGTGTTCTTCATTTTATTAAGTTTGATTAATATTCTTATCATAACTTTCCATTTTCACATTTATTCCAGTTATATCTATATGTGATTTGACAGTGATCTTTTAAAAAATCAAATAAAAAAGAAACATCAGTCCCAATCTTTTTACTTTTAAAATCTATATTCTTGTATATCACAACACATTACCTTGCAGAATCCCCTTTCCTATTCTTTATCTACCCATTATCTCTAAGTCTGCTAACTGTATAATTTCTTTTTATTTTTATTTGCTTTCTATATCCCCTTATTTTCTGGTCCTTTCTCTTATTCCCCTTTTTTTTGTTTTATTTTTTTCCTCCATTTCTTAGTTCGGTTTTTATCCCCCTCCCTCTCTTGAGCTTTCTTCTGTAATTCACTTTTCTGCTGTTTCCTTTTTCTTTGTTTAATTTTCCAAACAATTCCCTCTTTAATTATTCCCTGAGACCTCCAGATTTTACTTTTCATTCTTTTTCCCCCTCATTTTATTGTTTGTTATTCCATTTGTTCATTAAAACTGACTTCTTTTTTAATCAACTCCTCTCCTTCTGGCTCTCTTTGTTCTTCTTTGTTCTCCAACATTGCCATTCCTAATTTTTGTAAAACAGTACTGCACATTTCTATTTTTTCATTTCTATTTTTTATCATTTCCTTTATGCTTCCTAATTCCAGTTTTATTTCCAAACAAAGTTCTGCCATTTTTGTGCACTTCTTTTGGTTTTTATTTACCCCTTCTTTAATACTTAAGTCCAATCCAATTGTCCAGTAATTTATTTCAACCACCATCTTTGATTTTTATTTCCAACAATCAATTTCCACTAATTCCTCTTTAATTTTTTTCTAAGGCCACCAAATAATCCAATGTCCATAAGTTTTTATTTCTAAGTTCCTTCTATTGTATCCTTATTTTTTACAAATTCACCAAGTAATCCTTCACACATTATTTGCACTTCTTTTTTTAATCTTTATATATTCTGTTTTTTCACTTTTCAGGGTTTCTGTGTTATTGTAACAAAGTTCCTCTTATTTTGTATCAAGTTCCAGTTTTAAAAGAACCAAGCACTTTTTAAAGAGTCATTGAAATTTTTCCTTTGCCATTAGGCAGCACTCTCTGTTATGTCCAAGTTCCACCCTTTCTTTTCACTTTCTTTCCCCTATTTAAAGGCTTTTAAATTTCAATAATTCAATGAATTCAATTATATTCAAAGCCACTTTCATCTGTATCCAAATTTCTTTTCTCTCTCTGGTCGCCACCCCTATAGTCTTTCTTGAAAATTTCTTTATATCTTAATTCTGGGGTACCTCAATGTCCATACACTGCACCTGGTTTGTCTGGCCTCCACACTGTCCGATATTTCACCACTCCAACACAGTCATGTGTCCTGGTTAGCCTTCCATGTTCAGGGTGGCCATTTTAGACCACTGCTACAGCTCATCCCCTCAATCCTACAGATGGTCTCCCCTTTTTTCACCACGCCTCCAGGGTAGTTCCAGCCCAGTTCAATGCCCTCCAACGGGGAGAGCATGGATCGAAGCCATGCATGATCACAGACTTCGATCTGTCCACAACGGAAATGCCACCAGAAGTCCCATCTCTGTCCTAATGTCCCCTTTTATTTGTACCCATTTCATGTAATCATAATCATTCTAATTATATCTGTTATCTAATACATGCTTGACAAATAAAATAAATAAATAAATCTCTTGAAGCAATACTGAATTTATACAGAAGACATGCAGAGGTGTAATGGCCCTGTAATATTTATAAGGCTTCAATCATTTTCCCAGACTCTAGAAGATTATTATGTTTCTGATCGCATCCTTGCCAAAAAGGTCAGTGTTGCAATCACTTTTAATATAATTTTTATTCCCTCTTTCTGTTGCCATTTGACTGAGCAAAAGTGGGGATTATAGGCCTCTCTGCTTCCTGATAGCAAATGAAAACATCTAGGTTTCATTATAATAGTGAACTACTTGCTGCAGATATTATTTTTATACTCATACTATTGACAAAATATTGAAGCAATGCAGTCATTAAGCCAGCAAAGAGAACCATTTAGATATGGTTAAGAAAATCAAGTTGAGCAGGCCTTGAAAAATAGTTTCACTCTTTGCCTTTCATCTTTCATGTGTCAATTAAAGCATCTCTGGCTCAATTTAACACCTTGCCTTCTCTGTATTACTGATGGACATATATTAGAATACTTTTCTTGTTCAACATCTTTCTTCATGTGAGACAGATGATGTGAGACATTTTCTGTATGCTTATAGACTGTAATAAGCCTAATAACATCTGGATCCCAAGATTGAAATTAATCCTCAAGATGCACTTGAATATCAGAATATCAATTTATTATTAAGTAAAAGTAGTTCTGTGTCAACAGTTTATCTTGGTTATACAGCAAGATACCTTATGTTGAAATGAAATGCTGTTAATCAATCTTTTTCTCATTATCAAAGCTCCTAATTGTGTAAAAATCATAAATATTTTTAATAAATTTATTAAATAAAGCAAAATCCATTTATAACTCATCAATAAACCATCAATACAGCAATAAAATTTCATCATTGATATTTTTGCAGAATATCATTTTTATATTTAGTTCTTTTTGACAACAGGTAACTGCCAACTTGCAATCATTCATTTAGTAATCATTTGAAATCACAACAGCACTGAAAAAAGTGACTTACAACTAGACCTCACACTTAAGACCACTAGAGTATCCCCATAGGCACATGACCAAATAGGGTAACTATATAGTAACATGTATTTATGATGGTTGCAGTTTCATGTGGTCACGTGATTGTCATTTGTGACCTTCACAGCCAGGTCAATGGAAAAAGCTGGATTTGCTTACCAACTGCATGAGCCACTTAATGACTACATCACTTACTTAACAGCCATAGTCCCAATGGTGCTTTTTTTAAAAAACAAGTTTTTATTGGTTTTAAACATAAACAAACAAAATATAAAAACATTAAGCCATCTCCCATATATATACATATATGTGTGCCGGTTGGTTTACAAATTGTTTTGTGCTACCATTTCGTAGTCTTCCATTACAATTACATTACATATCCTCTCATACTTTCAATCAAATATCAAGTACATTAATATCTTTATTAATCAATCATTGACTTCTTATTAATCAATCATGACTATTACTTTTAATTCATTCATGTTTTACAAAATAACCATTGTTCTACTTAGTTTATTTTATAACAACATATTATCCTCCCAGATCTATTCCTAGAATAATTTTATAGATACAATTAAAAAGAAGGCAAAAAAAGAAAGAAAATACATTTTAAGATATTTATATTTTCCAGAAATCTACATATTATACTACTGTTTTATTATTAATCATTTGAGAGAGGGGTATAAATCCCAAATTTTATTAAAATTGTTTATCTTCTTGCTTCTCTAATTTCAAATTCAAATCTACCCATTTCAGCACATTCAATATTTTCTTTAATGATTTCTTCCTGTGATGGTATTTTCTCAATTACCAGTTTTTAGCAAATTACAATCCTAGCTGCCTGTTAATACATTTTTACAGTCAGGTATTTTCAAGTCTTTACTATATTATTCAAGGTAAAATTCCCAAAAAGAATATCTCTTGGTTTCAAATTATATGTTTTTTTTGTCATTTTTTCCAAAACCACGTTGTGAATTTTAGGTCTAGTATTAGCATCCGCACAAGCCACCACATAAGGTAATATGCAGGCCAGGTGCTGATGACGATTTCCAACCCTTTTGGATTTATTTTTGAACATTCTTTGCTATTCTTGTCGGGGGAAAGTGCCACCTGAACAACAATCTTATTCAAATTTCTTTATATGCTGTTGACATTGTCATTTTAAATTTTGGAGCACCACAATTTTTGCCATTTCTCTAGATCAATGCCCATATCCAAAAAAATTCTTCCCCAAGCAATCATATTTCTTTAACTTGTTTCTTCTTCTAATTTGATTTCTAATAAAATATCCATATAATATAATCACCTTTTTCATCAGCACCTGTCAAAATCTTATCTAAATCAGTCAGTTTATCATAGAAACCTTCTGTTTCAGAATCTTTATCATACCTTGATTTGTATTTGGCATGGGATAAAGACCAATTCATACTTTATACCTATGTTCCTCTAATTTTTGCATAGATTTAAAGTTCACCCCTTTTCATTCAGTATTTCACCATATCTAACTGTTTGTTCCTTTTTGTATATTACAGGATAAGAAAATGCTGCAATAGTCGATAACCAGGACTGGGATTTCAGATAACTTGTCTTTTATTCTTCTCCCAATTAACCACAGAGACTCCCGTATAATGCTTCTAAAATTCCCCTGTGTTTAGTTCCTTTGTACTATTAAAAAAAGCATGCCACCCCAACAACAGATATGTCCTTCTAATGTCAAACAAATTTATATTCTTAATGTTATCCATTCCTTAATCCACATCAATTTGTAGCTTGGAAATACAACTCCTAATTAGGCAAACAAATCCACTCTTATTCTAGCATCTGCAAAAGTTTTAACTTTATTCTCGCCTTCGTACCTTGCCATATATTATTTCAACACAATTTTATTTAAATGTCTTCAAAATAATCTTTTCCAAGCTATGTGGAATTGTTTGGGAACAAAATATTAAAAGTTCTGGGTAATTTATTCATCTTGACTGTTGAATATCCTCCCTATTAGTGACATTTGTAAATTTCCATTTCACCCATATTGCACTATCTGCTGCTTAAGTTTCATTATAATTATTCTCTTTTAGTATACTGCATCTTGCTCTCGAAGAATATCTCCAAGAATTTAATTTTATTGATTGACCTGGCATTTTCAGCTAGCGCTCTACTAATTCTTTCCTTTGCCTGATACATGTTCTTTGTCAGAATCTTTGTCATATGTTTATTTATTTTCAAGCCAGCCACCTTCCATATGGGCCTCTATCTTTTCTATCCAATTTTGAAGCTATTTCTAGTGGATCCTTCTGACAGATGAAAAACCAAGTCATCTGCGAATGTTTGCAGTTTAAATTCGTTACTTTTTAATTTTCATCCCTTTTGTATCTTTTCGTTCTCTAATATTTCTTTTTAACATTTCCAAGGTTACCCACAAGCAACAAGAGTGACACGTTGGGCATTCCTTGTCTTGTTCCTTTTCTTATATCAATAGAGTCTGTCAATTCTCCCTCTATCATTATACTGGTTGCTGTTTGCTTATGATATATAGCTTTCCATGCTTGAGTAATTTTTTAGTAAAGCCCATCTGTTCCGAGTTTAGCAACATCAATCGCCAATTCACCATTAATTTCAAATGCCTTCTGTGCATCTAGAAATATTCCAAAGCTATTTGTTTTTTCAGGATGAGCCTTCATAGTTATCCAAAGTATCCGAAATTACTCTCATATTGTCTTTAATTTATCTCTTTTGGCAGAAATTCATTTGATCAGGTATGAAAAAAACTGTTTAAATATTTTTTTAAGTCTTTTCTGCCAATATTTGAAGCAAAAAAATTTGTATAATCTGCATTTAATAAGAAATAGGTCTATAGTTCTTTAATTTTTAATGGGCCTCCTTCTTTGGAACAAGTGTAAAATAAGCTTTAGTTATGCTAAGTAAAATTGCATAGTCCAGTTCAATTATTTTCATTTGTAGTATTTTATAAAATCCTTACTTGATTGTCATTCGGGGCATAAATTGCAATCAGGAGTGTTTTATATTATTATCTATTATTTCCACCATTATATTCTATTCCATCATTCATCAGTATATTATCAATTTCGTTGGGATAATATCTTTAATATATAGACACTTCTCTTCTTGCATTGTGTCAAAGAAGTAATAATTTCCCAAATTTTGGCTGTCTCAAGCAATTGTTTTGTTGCTTTTTAATGGTGTACTTTTGTAACAAATTATTATCGAAATTTTAATTTCTCTAATTTATTGAATAAATTTCCTCTTTTAACAGCTGCGAATTGAATCCATTTATTGTTGATTGGTAGTCCTCTTGGAATTCAATTCATGAAGATTTCGCTTTTTTCTGCCTCTTTCTCCTTTTTACAAAATTCTGCGTAAAAATAATTCAGCTTTCTCAAATTGAGTCAATTCTATATTCTCTGGTTCTTGCCATGTGAACATTAAACCTTTTGAATCAACCGATCTATAATTCACCTCTTTTTAACAGTAAACAATTTAGTCAAGAATCGGGTAATTCTTCTTCTCATCGTCTCTACTCTTCCAGGCATTTATTTTCAAGACCACAAATCTCCTTATCTTTGTGGTTTACTGTTTTCTCTCTTGCCACTTGCCAATATTTGCGTTTTAATGGCTTCTTTGTTAAATCTATATGAACTTTCCCTGGTAAACCAATTTCTCATTGCATGATCTTATAAAAAGACTCAATAAACCTCATCTATTCCATTCCATCATCTTCTCTCAAGTTGTTTCCAAAGCTTCAGCCGAGTATTCTATAATTATCTCCTTAGGTTTGTCCTTTTCTTCCTCTATTTATTTTGAAATCTGAGATAAAATTCTGATCTGTCCATCTCGCATCTCAGCATCCCATTTTATCTTGTTCAAACTATAGCTTAATCTGGTATCAATGTCTCCAATCTTCTCATCTCTTTGTTGTTTCCTTTTTCTTCAATTTCGTGAGCCCCTCTCATCAGTACTTCATCATCATTGTTGAATGCTCTCCACTTTTTCATTTGGTTTTCCCTGTTCTTTGTTCCAATGTTCTCTATTCGCTTTTCAATATTCTCTGATCTTTGTTTGAATAGTTTTGAATTGCTTGCATAATCATCTGCAAGGCGTCACTTTTTCTTATTCTTTTTCTTGCGTTTAACCATTGTCCTGTATTGAGCATTGTCCTCCAGGATGGGTTTGAAGAGGAGAAAGCAGAAGGCTGAAGAAACCAGGAGCTGTTAAACTTTTTACTCAGTTTGAGAAATAGAAATTCAAAGATCTTTCAATTCTTCTAGACCTTTAATCCAGTTGTGAAATAAACCAATTACAATCCAAGTAAAAATTAGTGTAAGAAAAAAAAGAAAAAACCAATTGGTTGATAATAATTAAAAAGAAATAAGCGAAAAAAATTTCTCATGCTCTTGTATACCTAATTCAATCGATTAATTAGATAACATATAAAATTTCAAAAATAAAGAAAAAGGGATAAGCCACACCTAAACAGACCACACAAAAAAGGAAAAAGTATAAAAGTCCCAAAAAAGTAAACGATGGTTGAAGGATAAAAGACTAATAAAAGTGGGGGGGAGATTCTTCAGGTTCTTCAACACCTTAATCCAATTAAGAAATTTCAAATAAAGAAAAAAAAACATAAAAAGAAACTATAAAGGAACCAATATAAAAGTAGACAAAGTTCCAAAAAGCCAAAAGCCCACAAGTAGCTATTACAAAGAAAGAAAGAAAGAAAGAAAGAAACTGATGAGGGGGGATAGCACAGCTTTAGAAAAAATGAAAAGAAAAGGCACATTGCACTTTGTTTATTGTCCAAGGTTCTTATTATAGCTCTCTTCTCCAAAGGGATTATCACCTTCTCTCTCCTAAGTTTCAACACCAGACTCCAGCTGCTAATAGACTCAGAATGAGCACTGCAACAATACTCTCCAATTGCCTTTCCCTCCATACTTATCAACCAAGCAATGTCCTTGAAACCACGTCACAGTTCTTCTCAGCTTTGTCTGGTTAAAAAAAAACAAGTACTTCCAAGCCTCTAGTTGCAGTATTACAAAGTTTCTTTAGCTTTCACTTTCCCCCTCTCCTCTTCCAAGCAAATATAATAAGAATTAGTTAAAAAAAGAAAAAAAGGATATTGTGAAAATAAACTATTAGGGAATCTTCTATTTAAAATATTATAAAATCGAAACAAGGAGAAAATAATAAATAAACAAAGAAAAAAAATCAGTCCAGTTTCAAAATATAAATATAAAATAAAAAAAAAATTACTTTGACATTCTTGTTTAAAATCGCCGCTTAATCACTTCTATCAAAACTTTTACAGATTCTTTCTTTTCCTTTAGGGTGTCCTTTCAAATCTTAAAATATATAAAAAAAGTTCTCATCAAACTGGCACACTTCCTCTTTCTGTTCTCTTCCATTTTGGAATTGTCCCAACTTTAGCAGCTTAAATGGCTGCCTCTTTGCTGCTGGAAAAAAGAGCTTCTCCTGGATCTACCAGGGACCTTGTGATGTCCCTGGGATTGTCAGGATGTGCTCTTTACATTCGCCATCATCTCTTCAGGACAGTTTAGATCTGATCGGACCGTCCAGGAGCAAAGATATTGGCAGCGATCTCAGATCTCCAAGATCGTATGCCATATCATCGTGACGCCAGCTCTGCCCTCCCTCAATGGTGCTTTTTTAAAAGGCAACTGCACTTTGCTGTTTCGTTTCTCATCCAAGAAGGTTCTGCAGCTCAAGCTGAAGAAGCTTCTTGGATGAGAAGTGAAATGTCTTCAAAGAAAAAACCAGTTGTCTCTTGAAAAAGCACTTTTGAGACAACAATGATCTGGATGACTAAGAATCTCTGTGGACACTTAACAACTATAGCAAAAAAGATTGTAAACTTTGGCAGGATTCATTTAACAAACTTGCTTAGCAATGGAAATTCTAGTTCCAATTGGGGTTGTAACTCAAGAATTAACTATGATTTCCTGAATAAACACATAGATTCCTATCCTGTTCTGGCCTTCCCTGTATTATTCCAGTTATCTTTGTAACTAACTAGAAATTGTGATTTTACCCTGCATAGTTTGTTTCCTGATTCCCATTTTCTTGCTTTCAGATTTATTTAAGTTAAATCAATCATGGAATTGTGATTTCACAATATAGTCCTGTATTAAACTTTCACTGCAGATAATTTTTCCTTAAAGACTTGAATGGTTTTGCTAACCAAATAATATACTCACACAATGCTTTGCATGATAACCTGATGTTAGGTGGTATGCTTTTTATCGTGCTTGGTACCAAGGCCATCAAATGACACTCTGCTTGTCAGAAATGACAGACAATTATCACATCATGTTATTTGGTTACTGAGATGAAAGCAGTGAATTCCATTTTTTCTTCTGATTTTGGGTATGTAATTAATGGAAGGAACATTTCACCATTCCTCCTAAATGATGACACAGGACAGAGACTGCAAATTGAAGATCCTAACACTATTAATTAATCATATAAAGATCTTCAACAACTGAAGATAAAGTGAAGCTGGGCGGTTCAATGAGGACACCAATGAAGCTTGCTTGATTCTTTAATAGAGAAATCAACAGCTGTGGTGAATTTTTTAAATTAAAGAAATAATAAAGCAGATTTCATTTGTTTCACTTCCATATTAGCTGTTAATTTGTCCATCAGGTATCAGCAGTAGTGGGATTCTGCTGGTTCGCACTGTTTCAGGCAAACCAGTTGTTCAATTACCCACCCACCTACTCACTATCAAAGTGAATTCTGGGTGTTGTACTGCACTGCAGTGGAGAAATGGGTAACGGCAGCTGGTGTGAGGGAAGGAAAAGGCCACTTTTCCTCTCTTTGCTCCTCCTCCTCCCCTCGTGCCGGCTGCTCAGTTGCCCATTTCTCTATTGCAGTGCAGCAACCAGAATCCACTTTGATAGTGAGTTGGGGATAATTTAACAACTAGTTCACTTTGGGTCATGTTGGCCATTGTGGGAGGTTCATCTCACATGTGCAGTGGAGCTGGAGGACAGGGATGGGCCATGCCTCCCACAACAGCCAATCAGACCCTGGGTGAACTTGTTCAATTATTTGAATCCCACCTCTGGGTATCAGGTAATACATTTGTTGCTGAAAACCATATCGCTGAATCAGATGTTAGTAGTTTTATAACCCTTTCTTCTTCCAGGCAAACAAAGATAGCAACTTAGCAATCTCTTTCTTTCCATAATACATACATTTCCATAGCAATAGTTTCATTAGTGTAAAATTATAATATTTTCATAAAAAGCATGTGCCAATAAACCAAATGACTATAATATTGATGTTGGGCAAAAACATGAGATGTCACTCCCACCAAAAACAAAACAAAACCCACCCACCTCCAAAAACCCTGCCTGAGAATCAAGAAAATGGACAGCTGTAGTAACTATGTGGCATTCATATGTTTGCAACTTTGTATCATTGCAACTATATATTGTTCAGGCATTTGAT
>BHFT01006716.1:0-74965 GCA_004320025.1 Laticauda laticaudata | reverse complement strand
ACAACGGATGGAACATTTTGCTCGTCCGCTGTGTCCTTTTTGCATCCGTTGGCCAGTGTGACATGGGCTTAAGAGGTGTGCATAAGTGCACCATCATGCCTACTGTCCCTGTCCTATTATCCCCATTTATTTGTCCCTATTTCCCGTATTCTTACTCATGTTTATACTTATATCTATTATCTTGTAAGCGATTGACAAATCAATTAAATAAATAAAAATAAATAAAATGGTCACACTGCTCCAGTTCCCATTGTTTCTCATCTACCTAAAGGCTGAAATCCAAACAGCTTCAACACAGAATGCTGAGCTTGTTAGGACACAGGTAAACTGGAGCAGACCACAGTTCTATTTTGAGCTTAGTTATACTCATCTCCCTAAAGCAGGAGACTCTAACCTTGTCAACTTTCATCCTGGCAGACTTCAACTTCCAGAATTCCCCAGCCAGTTTTGCTTGAAGTTGAAATCCACCAGGCTTAAAGTTGCCAAGGTTGAAGACCCCTGCCCTAAAGCCTTCATCATTCCAATGTTGGAGGTCAAAGAAGTTACTCGTAGCAATGACTGGAGAAGATCATTATTAAGTGTAAAAGAAATGGTACCAAAATCCATTTATTCCAAAGAACCACTGATTGCCAAAACCAGGAAGGTATAAAGACTCTACCTTCCTCTGAATTTATTTGTAACCTAATAACTTCCTTTGATCTGACTGGGAGCAATATGCTGACTCTGTAAACCACTTAGAGAGGGCTCCAAGGCACAGTGAAGCGATATATAAATCTAAGTGTATATAATTGCTACTGATTCAGGAAGAGATTTTTCTCATTTATTCCATCCCAACAGATGAAATCTGCATTTTGCTTCAATTCTAAATGCTGATAAGATTGTAAATAAATCTGTAAAGCACCATGTTTTGACATTGGAGAGCACTATATAAAACTACATAAAAAGAAAGCAAAGGAATAGAGATACTAAGCCCCTGTCACACTGCACCAACGGATGGAAAGAGGATGTAAAATGGAGAAAAACACTTGCCATCCATTGGTTAAACATACGATGCTTCCGTTTCTGTTAACCATGTGCTCTGTTTTGCTTCCCTCTCTATCCGTCCAGCATCCGTCTATTGACGATTTCATCCACTCAGAAGGTTTTGAGCTGCTCAAAACTTTTGAGCGGAAAATGTATCCAATGCATCCATTCTGCATCTCTCAGGAATACGGGGGAACATCCGTTCTGCATCCATTACGCATCTGCTATATCCGGCTAGGCATCCGCTGCACATCTGCACAAACTCAAATCGTTCCAGTGGTAAACGGACGCAGGGAGGAAGCGGAAACGGACGCACACGTTAGTAGCAATGGACGGAGAAAGGATGAAAGCGGATGCAAATCGCATCTGCATCATCGCCTTGCATCCGCTCTGCATCCTCTACGCATCCTCTACCGCATCCTCTACGCATCGCTTCATGCCCACTCTGCATCCGCTACGCATCCTCTACACATCCGCTCTGCATCCGCTCTGCATCTCTGCTCTGCATCCGCTTTCCATCCGCCCCTGCGTCCTCCCCGCCGTCCGTTCCTTTCCGTGTTATCCGCTCTGGTTATGCAAATTTTTTGCCCCTTTTGAGACGCGGAATTAGGGATGGAACATTTTTCTCGTCTGCTGTGTCCTTTTTACAAACGTTTTGCATCCATTGGGCAGTGTGATAGGACGTTAAGAGAAAAGTCACTTTGGTTGGATTGCTTTGACAATCAGAAATTGTCTATTTATACTAATAATTACAAGCTTCAACTTTTGGTAGAAATGTTTCCAAAACTGATATGAAATAGTATTCATAAAGAAGACCTTTGAAAGGGCTTCAGCCCAAAACAAAGTCTGGAATCTGCTTAGTAGCAATCAGGGGATTTATTTATTTATTCATATCCCTCCTTTATTATTTTAACAAATAACTCAAAATGGCAAACATATCTACCACATCGTCCTCCTCCTAGTTTCCTCACAACAACAACCCTGTGAGATAAATAGGGCTGAGAGAAAATGACTGGCCCAAAGCCACCCAGCTGACTTTCATGGCTAAGGTAGAACCTGAACTCACTGTCTCCTATTTTCTAGCCTGGAGCCTTAACCATAAGACCAAACTGGCTCTAATAAGCCAACTTATAAGGGGGTGACTCCCAGACAGTATTACTTCATAAGAGCAAGAGAGCACTGCAGTAAATGTTTTTGGAGGTTTCCAATCAAACAAAAAGCAGTTCCATTAGAAACATTAATCACGTGGGCAGCCTAGGAAATCCACGTCTGTCATCGTCTGAGGAAAGAGGAAGCAACAGATGGAGCTTCTTGCCCTGGAGGCTGGATTCACTCCGTTCATTCAGATCCATTATGTAGGAACCAAGCCTGGTCAAGCACAGAGCCCAGCACCATCGTCACGTGAGGTGATATTTTAGAGCTGTTGTGGTTTCCAGGGAAAGCAAGAGAAAGGCAATATTTAAATAAGATAAGTTATAAAAGGAAAGGGGTGCAAAAACAAAGCTTTCCGCCCATTTCCTCTTCTATCTAGTAGGCCATCAGATAAAGGTTGCTAAAGTATTTGACCTGCTACACCATGTGTAAATTGAATGCCAATTATTAGCTTTTAGAGTAGCCTCACGTTTATTATGCCCCTCCTGTCCCCCAACTCAGTCTTTCCCATTCTGTTTCACGAATTCAGATTTTTAATAACACCTTGTTATAAAAGCATTATCAAATTCCCTGTTCTGTGAAAGATCAAACAGGTGTTAGCAATTCCTTAGAAAATATAGCTTAACAGGAGCCCGTTTAAAGTTAAAATATTAAGATGATTGCTTTTGAAAAGAAACGTGTAGGATTCGGAGTGGGTAACACAGTTCAGTTCCACAATTCTAATATTTTGATTTAATTATTTGAGAAGATCTATCCGGGGAGAGCAGAACAACAGAAAAGCAACCTGATCAAAGAAGGAGCACAGTGATCAATGAACAAACAAAACTCCACCTCTTCCCACTCCTTCTAATGATCCTGGAGTAAATATTATCCAATGAAATGATTGACCAGACAGGGAGAAAACAAGGGAAAGATTTTTCAACTCTTCTCTGAAGTTTAAATATACAATATGTAATAGTCTATTTAATGGTACAATGCATTTTAACCACATCTGAAAACTCAAAAATTAACACCAGTGCCTATATATACTCAAACCTTTTTAAAGAAAGTTTGGTACCATCAGAGGTGGTCTTCAGCAGGTTCTGACCAGTTCTGGAGAACTGGTAGCAGAAATTTTGAGTAGTTCAGAGAACCAGAAAATACCACTTCTGACTGGTGATTTTATAGTATCCTTCCCCTGCCATGCCCATGGTAATAAAACAAATTGAATCCCACCACTGGGCACCACCACTTCACATTCTTTTGCCATCTCTGTTAGGGCCAAAGAAAATCAGAGAGACTGTATTTGATGCAGGGAGTTGTAGTTACCGTATATACTCGCATATAAGCCGACTTTAGAAGAACGGCTTTTTTTTTTCCCGCCAACTTGGGGTTGGCTTATAACGCGAATAAATCTGATTTGCTGGAGCAGCGACTTAGCGTGGTGGCTTGCGCGATGAGAGTCTTGGCTCTCATCGCGCAAAGCCGCTTCCCCCGCGAAGCCGCTGTCCACTGCTTCCCCGTCTCCCATTAAGTCTCCCAGCTGATTGGCTTGTAAAAGCTGCTACTTTTTCGCGAAGGCAATGAGAGTCTTGTTCTCTCATCGCGCGAAAGCAGCTCCGCGAAGCCGCTGCCCGCCGCTTCCCGCCTCTCCTCGTCACCGGGCGGCCATCGAGTCTCCCAGCTGATTGCCTGTACAAGCCGCTGCCCGCGGCGAAGGCGATGAGAGTCTTTGGCCAAGAACTCTCATCGCCTTCGCCGGGCAGTGGCTTCGCGCGATGAGAGCCAAGACTCTCATACGCGCGAAAGGCCGCCACGCTTAAGTTGCTGCTCCAGCAAATCGTGGAGCAAGTCGCCATGCTAAGTGCTGTTGCAGACCTCGCCTGGCCCTTGCAGCCTCCGTATGGCCCTTAGCAGCCCTTGCCTCAAGTTAAAACCCGAGCGAAGTCCAGGCGCCATTTTTCTCCCTGGATGGACCGATGAGCCGCAACTTTTTGCCCCACCGCCTTTTCCCCTCTGGGCTTCACTTCTGCTGTTCGGGAGTCACACCCAAAGCCCTGTCCTCCCAGAATCTTCCTGAAGGGAGCCTTGAGGTGGAGGTCAGGGGTTGAAACACCATGGTATTTGGGGGGTCGGCTTATATCGAGTTTTTTGCAAAATTCCTCATTTGGGGGCAGTTTTTTAAGGGTCGGCTTATATGCGAGATCGGCTTATATGCGAGTATATACGGTAGCTCCTCTTTCCATATGGCCTAAGCAGAAATATATACCTTCATTATTTATAACTCTACTTTCATATATTTGGTATAGAAGAATATTCAACCTTGAAAATTTCTATAGGAATAGTCCAAACAAAGATGCAGTCCTTCTTTTACTGCTTGTGATGTATGGAACTTAAAAAACTATGAAATAACTTACCAGTGGTAAACGTATAATTATTATGCTAGTGAAAGAAGGGAAATGAAATTCCTAGGGGTTGCTGTCTTTTTATTTGTTCATTATTTCAGTAGCAGTAAAGTGCTACTTGAAATATAGGGATTTATTTTGGTGATAGCAGCAAGTAATTTATATGAATAATATTCTTAAGTTTCAGCTTCATATACAAATACAGGAGTTTGTAACTTTGCAGTGTCTTAATGTAGCTTTGAAACACTTATGTATACATAGTTTACACAAAATAAAACATTCCCTAAGTATAATTGTTTCAAATAACTACTTTCTAATATGCTGGTATTGTGGGATAACATACCACTGATCTAGTAACATTAAATTCCAGGGGAACTTGTATAGAAATGAATTGCATAAATTTGGTTTCTGAAACAAGATGTGTAGATCACACCACACCCATAACATAAAAAACTCTTATTTTCAATCCCCCCCTCCACTCACCTGTGTACCACCAGTAGTAACAATTTGGGATAATTCAGCAGCCTTATAAGACTCTCAATAAGGATGACCAAAATAACATGTTAAGCACTTTGACTGGTGTTATTATTCCATGGTGTAAAATTCATTAGAAGGGTGAAACTGCTGTAGTTATTGAGAGCATGAACCTATTGGTATTGGATTAAGTTATTGGAATCCTAAGATTATATATTTTTTATAAATCCATGCTCTTTTAAGCCATTTCTCTCCACACTTTCTATCTTAATCTTCAAACTGATATAGCCCAGGCTTTCTCTCTCTCCCCCCTCTCTCTCCCCTCCCTTCCTAAAGACTCTCTAGTACTCTTGCCAACCAAAGGCAAGAGTTAGCTTACAACCTGCTGCCTGTTTCATATCCCTAAAGAGAGGGGCTATTCCTTTCTCGAGGATGATACAGATTTGTGAATTGTTCAGCTTCTCTTATTCCAGTAGTTCAGTGGGGAGAAGGAGAAGGAGAGCAAGCAAAAACTTATATAAGCATATCAGTTCTGCAGAAAGGCTGAAAAGAAGAATGACCGAAGAACAAATTGTCATATTTTCTCATAGTTCTCACAGTTGTGGGTGGTTTATTCTTGCACTTTCACAAAGCAGTTGGCCTACATTCCTACTTCTGTATTTGATTATCAAGTCAGTGTCACTCTTAGCAACCAGATAGACAGATTTTCTCCATGGCAAACTATCCCCAAATGGCTTCTTTTTACTTTCACTTTTTCCAGCATTAGAGCCTTCTCCAGAGAGCTAAATCTGCACATAATGTTTCTGAGCTGTCCATGGTATTCTCCAGCATCAAAGTTCTAAAGTTATCACTACTCTTTTTACCCTGATTCTTCAAAATCCAACTTTCACTTCCACAGAGTGTCCCAAGAAAAACCATTGCCTGCAAGATTTCAGTCTTCATAGCTTTAGACATATTATGGCATCTGAATATGTTTTCCAAGATCTTCATTGCCACCAGTCTGAGGCAAATTTCTTAATTGGTAGTTCTATATTTATTAGGAGGAAGGATATTATGACATGGCCACTAAATGACTGAGAGTGGAAAAGATTGGGGTTTTTTTTAAGTATTAATGAAGCCTTAAAAAAAAAATGGAGAATTTGTCCAATTAGCAATAATACCGGGCATTTTGTAATTGCTTTGTAAATGTTCCTGTAGAGATTTTGAACCGAGTGAGTTTTTTATCATTCTGCCTCAGAAAAAGCACTCAGCAGACAATAACTGTCCAAGCGTTTTCCCATGGACAGCCATCTATCTCTGAAATATGTTCTTTTCATACTGTGTTTATAGCATTTAAATATGAAGCCACTTTTAAATGCCTTAAAAATTAGCTTGCCTGTAGGCTTCTCGGTAAAGCATTTTAATGGCTCAGTGAACACACCCTCCCTTCTCTATCCAGAGGGAGAAAAATGAAATTGTGTGTTGGGGTAATTAAGACATTTAGGTTAAAATTCTAAATTAGCCCTTTGACACAAATGAGAAAGGGTCTAAATGAAAATGGATGGGGGAAAGTATTTAAGCAGCCTATCAACAAAAAGAGGTACCTGGTTAACCTTATTTAGGCTCAATAATAGATAATATTTGTAGCTCAGGGTTGAAATGAGAACTGCTAGTCAATGATGATATTACCTAGTTTGGGTAATGAAATGTCTGCAAGAAAAACAACCAAACTTAGAGTGTACCAAGGACCTCTTCTTTGGGCTCAGGAACTAAATAGATTTCATCCTGATTAGGATTTGAATGCTACAGAATTCTGGAAATGAAAAAAAAATGGGATGAAGGCAGTGCCAAATTACTTTGATATTGTTGTCAAAATAATCTTGTGGATTTGTCTCTTAAATCACAGGACAGGATAATTTCTAAAAAAAAGTTCTTTTTTGTTATTGTTATGGTAATGTGACAACTGCAGCCTCAGATCTCATCTTTGTACCTGCTTTCCCCAAGTTGGATCCCTTCTGGCTCTTTTAAAGCCACCATTCCTTCTGCATCTGGAAAATACTACATTGGGGAAGGAAGGGAATTAGCTGTGTTTGATAAATGTGGATGAGTCTAGCTGCTCCTGATACTGGCGAGAGGACAGGATGATCTTAAAACCACCAGAAATAGTCACCTCAGAAAACAGAACACCCATTGGGCCTATTGCCATTGAAACGCTGAGCACGTTTTTCTGGTTGCTAGGGTGACACATTAAGAGTCTGTATTTAGCCAATAACTTTAATATCCAAGATGAAGGCTCTTGGTGGAGAGCTGTCATTACTACCTTGGACGCAGGAAGTCAGTATTTGTATCATCTGATAATAAAGCTATAAAAACTTGAATTAGGGAATGGCAACCCTGGATGTTAATTGCTCCGTGTTAGCAACACAGCTATTTATCAATAACCACTTAAGAGCACAGCTTTCGGTTTAACTCAGACTACAGCTAATTGTCCCCTGTCCAAATGAGACTGCAAAACAAGAACAGCTTGCTATGGGAGGGCTCAGCAGAAACCAACGTGAGAGTTTGCATCTGTAATAAGGAAGGGAGAAAAGCTTCCCGCAATTTCAGACATTTTAGTTACAATAGTCTAAAGAGAGAGAAAAAAAATCAAATCCTAGGTCAGAAATGAAAATGTTAGCAAGCACAGCTTCCCGGGATACAATTAAAAAAAAGAAGGAAATCACACTTGCCCCCAAATCCTTCTGTCATCCTAAGCTACTTTCCTTAAAAAAGGTATTAATTCCAATCATAAAACCCTTATGGAATAGCCAGCTTTTCCCTGCCTGTAAGGAGACAAATCAGCCCATGAAATGAACTCCACAAGAAGATTAAAACTATGTTTCTTAAGATTGGCTATAATAACAGAATCTTGCAAGTCTGATTGTCCTGTACCCGACCTCTATCTTATAGTTTGGTAAATTAGAAAGGAGTCTGTCTGAGCCTCTTCTGAACATTATCTGAATGTTCTGACTTTAAAAATGCTATAGTACCTTTTGCCTAGGGCAATTGAGCCTTCATACCTTCAAGTGATCTTCGTTTCTCAAAACACCAGTCTCCAGAATACTAGTAAAAATGAATCAACTTTTCACTGGGGGAAGGTAATTCCAGAGGAGGGAGACTACTACCAAGAGGACTTATCCTTCATCTCCTCATAACAACAGAGGTGGTTCCCATAATGCACCTTGCCTCCTGGATCACACAGAACAGACAGACTCAAAGCAGATAGACTTGAAGTACCCAGCCCTTCGCCATAAATGCCTTAAACTTTCCTATCAGCACTTCAAAGCTTATCAGTAAGTTTGGGATGCCATTTTGTATCTGCAGAATTATTATGTGAACAATTGATGTATTTTGGCCTTTGTTCTAACCATCAAAAGGACACAGAAAAGTGAAAATCAAGGCATTCCTTCCAGCTGCACACCTATTTTTGTTTTTCTTTTTCATGTTTCACCTTATCTGGAGTGGAAAATTGCCTGTGGTATTGTTCTGTAAAAACTACACATAATCTTGATAATTAGAAGTACTGAAGTAGTATTAGGGTAGGTCTAAAACTTTCCATCTTAGGAACTATTCCTTTAAATTGAAGCTGAAAAGTATGTGAAATGTTCTCCATTTTTTCCTCTGTTCAATTCTCTTCCAGGTTCTCAAACCATTTACATTTTAGAATTAAGGAAGAGAAAATTAAACTCTGAAGTAGTTCAAGGCCCTCTCTAGCAAAGGGCATAGCTAGAGACAAAAGAAAAAAAAAAGATTGAAGGAGAAAACAAGATTGGTAGAAGGAATATCACCATTTTAAATATCCACCTGTCTCTTCACACCAACATATTTATGTCCTTGCCAGAGAATAAAAGCAAAGCAACATCTTTTGTTCACCTGTGGTGTCTCTTCAATTTAATCTTGAAATCACTAGGGAGTCTTAAATTTTGTTTCTTTCATGCAAGGTTGATCGCTGTATCTTACTTTGTCTCCAACAAAATGCTTCCATGTAGAATCCCAGGTTCAGTAAATCACTACATGGATCAACTTCAAAGCTCAGGAGCAGAATTTATCCCAATCCCCAACACCTCCCCACTGGTGGAAGTATAGCAACAAGCTTGTCACCATTTGCACCCATAGCAACTTTTGCTCCATCAACCCCAGTGTCCAATCATGATTCAGGTTGTCTTCTTGGAAGCTGGAGCATGGGAGAAAAAAAATGGCAAGGTGAGGAATGTTGTGAGTGAGGCCTAACTTCTAGATGTGTCAAAAGTGAAACCAAGTGAACACCAGCGAGATGAAATGGCTAGGTTAGACTAGGAGGCTTTTTACATGGGATTTTAAACACATCTCCATATCTTTTTAAATATGCCTATCATATTTACAGCTACTTAAGCTAACTCACCACCAGGACAACGGGCTGATATTTCATTTTGCAAATTTTGATCTGAAGAATGTCGAGCTTATAGCAGCATACTGTATGGAGGTGGGGTTGTCGAGAAAAAGACATGGTACCCTTGTTGGTTGCCAAGGAAACTGTAGACTTGATGTAACAGCTGAGCTAAACTAAAATAGAAGAGGGGGAGTGCCTCCAAATATAAGGTCCATTGGCTCACAGAGGTTTGCTAAGTTGCCTGCTATCCTATATTGCAGAATTTAAAGAATTATATTAACAGAAAAAACCTTGAGAAGTTCTAATTAGTAGACTGAATGCTTAAGGTGAGACATTGGGCCAGGAAGATCCAGGCTGAAATACCCAGCAAGCAATTGGCTCAGTGAGCAACTGCCTTGAACCCCCAGTGAAAAGGCAGGATATTAATTCAATAAAGTAATAAATAATAGATGACTTTGCCTTAGATTTGCATTATTAGAATCTGTAACATAGTGATAGAAAAGGGGTCAATTCCAATCAATACTAGAGTTATACAGATTAGACTTAAGATGCTCAATTGACTAGCAATGAAAAAAGAAAGGAACCACATGTTTTGCAGCTAGTAGCCCATCCCTGTCATTCTCCCACTGTTTTTGAATTCTCCTTCTGGGATCTACAGTTCAGCAACACTTGGAGACTACATAGTCCCTACCTTGGCTTGCAGTGATTCCTGATTTGAAGTGATGGAGGTAAACTTTTATGAGTGGGTTTTATGAATATCATTGAAAGAAATTCCTATCCTTTCAGTGTGATATTAAAAATTTGCACATATATATAGACACATGTATCACTGAGATATTGACTTGCACCCACAAATGCCCTATACGTAGAGCAAGTAAGCAGCTGCTGAAAAGCAATTTCTGCCCGCTTTGGAGGGCATGACTATTAATTGTTGATTTGGGTAGGATTTTTTTTAAAAAAACTGCACCTTTTGAGCAAAGGACTTCCATAATTTCCCAACCTGAGTGACATGGCACATTAACAATTAAGATGGCATAGTCTTTTCCAGAATGCCAGTCAGAAATTGCATTTTTGCACAATGTTTCTCTATTTCTCCCATCCCTTTCCCAACACCCCAAAACTGACAGTGTCAGTGTTTCTTACAACAGTCCACTTTCAGTGCCTGGAGCACAGTAGGAAAAGAAGCCTTCAGTGCTAATCACTACATAGCCTATGAGCAGATCAGTTGAAACCCAAATTGAGACCTTCCCAGTGATCCCAAAGCCACTACCAAAGGACTCCACTTCTACCTGCCAGACTGGGCTGGGAAAGGAAGGAGAAATTGGCTAAGGCAATCCATAGGAGGTTTCCATGTTAATCCATGTCTCTAGCATCTCATTTGAAAAATTAAATAAGACATGCTGACATGACTCTGTAGTTGCCTCCCACTTGCTTCAGGTAAACATTTATAGAATCATAAAATCATACAGCACATCTTTTTATCTTTTAAGAAAAGGGAGGAAAGAGAAAAACCTTGCCATGTAGTATCTCTAAAGAACCAAAAGGAGGGGTAGCTGGAAAACAACTGGCCTTCGGAAATTGTAGGTGCTTCATCACTGCAGATTTTTAAGAAGAGACTGGACAGTCACTTGTCTGAAATGGTATAGTGTCTCCTGATTGAGCAGGGGGATGGACTAGAAGACTACCAAGGTCCCTTAAAGCTCTATTCTGATTGATTGATTGATTGATAAGTCAAGGTTGAGATGCAAAAGAAAAATATCATCATGCAAGTGCTGCTCCCCACTCAATAGCACTGACCCTAGGGAAAACCCTAAGGAACAAATTTGCTGGCCGGTGTGCTCCATTTTCTACGTATAGTTTTTGACTTATTGAGATCATGGACATCAGTATTTATAATATTAAAGAAGAGCACAAAACCTCTATTCCCCCATCTTCTGCTAAGTCAATGGTAGTCCGTGCCCTTACAGACACGGACAACTGTTTTATAAACTTACAGAAGAGCATTAAAAGCCCTTTAAAAATGTCCCCCTTTTTTGCATTTGAGATATTTATCATTTTAAAAAAATGAGTTGCAAGCTGTAGGGTGAAAAATATACATGGTACTTCTGTGCTATCATGAAATAGAAAGCAAGGCAAAAATAAATTAAAACTAATGAAGGGCTGCTTTTAAATGTCTATGGTGATTCTCTGCCATCCAGGTCATGGTGGCCCCAAAGCAGAGGTGGTATTCAGCAGGTTCTGACCAATTCTGGAGAACCGGTAGGGGAAATTTTGAGTAGTCCGGAGAACCGGCAAATACCATCTCTGACTGGAGATTTTACAGTATCCTTCTCCTGCCACTCCCACCATGCCACACCCACAGAACCAGTAGTAAAAACATTTGAACCCCACCACTGTCCCAAATGTGCTGTTTAAAAAGGCAGCGGGTTTTTCTTTTTTGGTTTTTTCTTGAAAATGTTTCACTTCTCATCCAAGAAGCTTCTTCAGTTCAGTTCAATTCAGTTCAGAACCGAAGAAGCTTCTTGGATGAGAAACGAAATGTTTTCAAGGAAAAAAAACCAAGGAAGTCCAGTTATCTTTTTGAACAGCATCATTGGGGCTGGTTTTAAATTATAAGCAAAATCTGCAAAAACAAAAAGCTAGTTCATTTTGCCTTAAGATTGGGGTACTGGTTGTATATCTAGCAAATGCATAGACCCAGAATCTTAGACCCTGAAAGAATTCCATAATTTATATCTCAACTCAAAGTAGGTTGCTATTCAGGAGGTTCAGTGCCAAGTAACTCTCATATTCTTTTGAAATATAACTGCAGATAAATACTCAGAACAAAATGTGTATAGTGCTAAAAATAAACCCTGAATGTTTACATGAGGATAGTTGAAATAGACTTCTGGAATCTGCATGAACTATGAAAATTTGCACAATTTTGAAATAAAAGCTGAACTTAATAACTTTTTAAAGACGCAATAAAGATCTAATCAGAGAAGCAGTTTGAAACATCCAATTCAGGGCAGGATCTGAAGCATAGCCATAATCACATCATTTTATTCCTGCAATTGATTTGATTGGAATTACCCTACAAGTTATATTTACAGTGGGAAGGAAAACCCCACTGGTGTCAAGGTTAACAGCTGGTGTCGGGCACTAAGTTTTTTTTTCCCTTTAGCAAGGGGAAAGATTGATATCTCCTCCATGCTGGGGTTCTGACTCTTCTTGACCACATGAATAGTGTCAAGTGTAACTTGAGCTGTCAACAGGCAAAAGTAAGCCTTTTTCTACAAGACTCTAACAGGGGATTTTAGACAAATTCATGGAGGGTAAGGTAATAAAATAACTAATGGTTCTGTTTAGTGTGTGTGCTTGCCAGAATCAGAAGCAGAAAGTCTTTGGATGTTAATTGCTGAGCAACAGCAGAGGAAGAAACAGCATAAGATTCAAAAGACAACATTATCAGAAAGATGACAGTGAAAAATTCTAGTCATGGGACACTTGTCCAAAGCCCAAATTAGCAACTATGCAGAATTCAAGAGTTCCCCCAGGCACAGAAAGACATTGCAAATAACAGTGTACTTCAGTTTATGAAGTAAATCTGATCTATTGTGATTAACATTCCATTTGTTTGTTTGTTTATGAACTGAAAGCAATTTTCAAAGACATGACAGCATATCCAATACAAAACAACAATCAATGTGGGCAGAAAGCCTGAAATGATTAGCAGTGACTTCTACAAGCCAGAGATACTGTATTGTTCTGTTATTGTTATGATTAGAAATTTGGTAACCGTTTTGGAAATGGCTGAAGTTTGGTCTTGTAGGAGGAAAGCAGTGTTCCTTCCTCAGAAGAACAATTAATATTTCTAACCATTGGTGGTATAGGTTCTGTCCTCCATGTTATATATAACGAGTATTCTAATGGTATATGACAGAGGTGTCAAAGTCAAGGCCTGGGGGCTGGATCTGGCCCACAGGGTGCTTAGATCTGGCCCATGGGGCCGTCCTGAAAACAGCAAAGAACTGGCCCGCGGTGCCTCTACCATTGAAAATGGAGCTTGGGAGAGCTGCATAAGCTCCATTTTTGCTGGTAGGAGGCTGTTGCTGCTGAAAATGGAGCTCGGGAGCCCATTTTCTCGGCCAGAGTGCTCGGGCCACCACAGATAGCCCTGACATGAGTGACATCAAGTTGGCCATGCCCACCGTGACCACGCCCATTCCAGCCCCCTGCGGTCAACCATAAACCCAATACGGCCCTCAATGAAATCAAGTTTGACACCCTTGGTATATGAGATACAGACACAACTACTGAATCGGAACATACGTAAGGATGGTTTTCATAGGGATACTGATATAGTTGGTTAGTTTGGGCCAAAATTAAAAAAAAATGAAATGTGTAAAATGTTTTTTTTTAAGTATCTGGAATGGTCAAGGTATGGAAAGGGTAAGTATTGAGCTACAATGCAAATGTTCTGCTTTGTTTTAAGATCTAGGTCCCAAATCCTCTGCTTGAGATCAGCTATGATTTTGTCAAGAGTTGAGCGCAACCAGTTATGGTAAAGAAAAACCACAATAAGCCAAACAAAGACTTATTTTTCTTAAGGGAGGTTCAGATATAACAAAAAAGGTAAGCCTAGCCAAGGACATTCCCCCCAAAATTTATTTTAGTCAGTATTTCAGGTGGCATAACCTCAAATAGGCCTTACAAGAGATGAAGCCTAATTGTAATGGAATAAGAGAGTTAAATGGAACATAGGGAATTCAGATAATAGCTTTTAAGAATTTAGATTGGATAACTTCTAAAATGGAACTGTCCCTACAGATACAGTCTGTATCTGCATTTCATATAGAACAAAACCAAAATTTCAGCCTCAAATATTTTTAATAGCTGCTCGTCCATACTTTTTTCCTCTGTCAATATTATTAGTAATATTGCAAATAGTTCTTATAAGAAGTTTTCTCGCTTGCTTGATCCAGTAAGTAGGGGGCTGAAAATGAATTCCTAAATAGTTAAAAATCACAATCTGCTTAATCGATCATTTATCTTCCATTGATCTCCCAGCTAACTGGGACATGAAGCATTTTCTGGCACATTAGAACATTTGCTTTAGACTAATTAATCTTCAGATGTTCCTTAGACAATAAGAAATTCTTGGCAGAAGCTTTCCTAACCTCATCCTTGTGCATCGTACCTTTTTATTATCAAGAGATATTTCATATGATTTCATGTTATTTTTCTGGGCTAAATGCAACAAGAATATATTTGAAACAATAGACTCTACTGACCTATTTAAAATACATGACGACACAACTGTTTCACATTCAATGCCCTTCAGCTCAAAAAAATCTGCAAAATGATCCAGCAATTAATTTCCTCAGTACTAATCAGTGCAGACTAAGAAAGAGAATTTTCATGTGGGATGTAGATGCAATAAGGAATTAAGATCAGATCAAACTGTGACTGATGATTTTTAAAAATAATGTATTTCCTATCTTTCCCTATGCTTTTCATTGATTTGAGAAAAGGCATGCAATGCAATAAATGTTATTGTCCAAGCATTATGATTTTACTTTAATATTATATTAATATAAATATTCTCTCCTGATGTCCAGGTAGAAAACATATGACTGACAGGTATTTGGTTTGTCAAGATCAGGAGCAATTATAGAAAAATTTGAAAGGATTGTTCCCATTCTATCAAAGTGATATTTATAAACTATGTCTGCTGCTCTAATCAGTAACCTGACTGCAGGCTTTGATATGAATTTATAGGAAAAATACCTCACAAATTTCGCATTTGTTTAACACTGCTGACCATTATATGATTTCACTGAGGCCCAGATTTTGTGTGTGTTAGCAGGGCTAACTTAAAAAGAGGCAGCAATGCAACCCTTTATATAGAAAGGAGAATATATGTGTGATTAAATATACTGGCAGAGTATTTGATTCGATATAGCAGCACATCAGGAATTTAGTGAGATCCATAATAACGTGGAACTACGATGGAAAGAGGGCAGTTGATTTTATAAGAAGAAAGAGTACTTCATCACTATATTTCCTTTCAAGTGAGTAACTATTAAACTGTCTTTGGTTTTCCAGAATTAATGTTCACCTCCTAGTATCTTCTTCTCAATATATAGTACCTTAGCCCTCTAAATATTTTATAGTTCAGGTAACAGTTTTTTACCACTATTTTTCAAATATCTTGGAAGGTAAATATAAAGGGGGTGTTTTCCTTTTATTTTAATCTTTTTTAAATATTTTAAATTTGAAAGATTTCTGTTTTAATATTTTAATTATTTTTATTTGTTTTATAACCTGCAAGCCACCAAGTCACCTTGCAGAGGAAATAGATGGTATAAAAGATAAATAAATACATATAAATGAATTAAATAAATACATACATAAATATTTCACTAATCCTGACCAGTGTCATATTTTCTTCTACAAGATCAAACCTTAAGCAATGTTATATGGTGCAATGTGGTAGAATTTTTAGGAACGTATGCTAGTTGACTATTGACAGATTCCTGGAGTATAGCCTCCAATATTTCTGCTTAATTGCCAAGTATATAAGGTGACTAAAAACTGAAACAGAAAACACTGTGGTTCATTACCTAAGCTAAATTGTAGATTTTTTTTATAATTATTCTAAAATGATTACTCATCATCATCATTTGAAGCAAGGGCCAGCTGTGCATGGCATGAACAGCAATCAAAGTCCTAATCCTTTATAGATGACCTATAAGGTCCCTTCCAATTCTGATTATCTGTTATATGGATATGCATATACTTTAAAAAGGGGAGGGGCTTCAACGACCTGGTCATGCCTGCCATTTTGATGTTGACAATCCACCCTTCCCCAAGAAGTCCTGCTTGCAAGCGTAAGTCCAGAGAGATGAAGCATATTAGTTCTAGTGAAGCTGTTCTCTCTGTCCCTCTTTAGCCAATTGCCTGTGGCAAGAAGGAGATAACAGATAACAGATAATCAAAGTTGGAAGGGACCTTGTAGGGCATCTAGTCCAGAGGCCTCCAACCTTGGCCACTGTAAGACTTGTGGACTTCAACTCCCAGAATTCCTCAGCCAGCTTTGTTGACTGAGGGACTCTGGAGTTGAGTCCAGCAAGTCTTAAATCCCAAGGGTGGAGAACCCCTGACATGTCCAACCCCCCACCCAAGCAGGAGACCCTATACCATTTCTGGACAAATGGCGAATCCAATCTCTCCTTGAAAGGTCTCAAGTGATGGCGGCTCCACAACTTCCAAGGGCAAGGTTCCATTGGTTGATTGTTCTCCCACTGTCAGAAAGTTTCTTCCTTTGCTTCCAGCGTTAAAATCTCTCTTCTTCAGTTTCTTCATCCATCAATTCCTTTGTCTGGTCTACAGGTGCTTTAGAAAACAGATTGACCCCTTCCTCTAATGTGGCAGCCCCCTCAAATATTGGAAGGGCTATTCATGTCCCCTTGGTCTTTTCTTTACTTAGACTAGCCAGGCCAGCTACTGGTAACCGCTTCTTCATGGTGTTTCGTCTCCAGTCTTCCTAATCACTGGTTGCTCTTCTCTGTACTTTTTCTCGGTACTCAACATCTTTTTTTTAATATGCAGTGACAAAACTGGATGCTTTACTCTAGTGTGGCTTAACTAAGGCTTTATTCGTGGGTAATTTGTACTCCCATGATCTTGATTGTATCCAGGGGTTGGGATTTCAATTTTTAATGGCCAAGTTCTGTGGGCGTGGGACTTAGTTGATGAGTATGGCTGGTGTCATGTGACTGGCTGGGTGTGGCCAACTGAACATCACTCACATTGAGGCAACGCATCTCTCGCCTGCCTCTCATGACTATGGAGATTGCTGCAACAGTTTGTACAGTGTGAAAAGCAGCATAAGTCACTTTTTTCCGAGTGCCATTCCTAACTCTTGAATGGTCATCCACATAAGCAAAAGTACCAGCAAAGGAGGGGGAAGAAAACTCTAGAGAGTTCCTGAGACAGAAATCTAGTCCTACAGAAATGTAATAAGCGGTTAAAGAGAGGCAGTTTCTGTAACCACACCAGAATGTTTCCTTCACTGCCTTCCTTAGCAGGATGAGGCCAAGTAATTCTCTAAACAACCGGTTCTCGTTCTCCCAACTGCTTAGAATGTTAACAACCAGTTCTAGCTAATAGGTGCGAACTGGTAGAATCCCACCCCTGATTGTATCCCTCTGTTAATAAAATTCTGTTAATAAAATTTAGTATTGCATTAGCTTTTTTGGCTAATGATTAATTGCACTGGAAATTTCACTTAGTTTGGAACAAAACATGCTTTTTTTTCTTGCAAATTCTCTTTTTTTGCAAGTCTTAAATGCACTTGAATCTGGAGAGCAAACATAGTTTCCCAGCTTAACGTTCATGTTGCCTAGAAACTAAGGGGCACACAAGAGGCCTGCTTATTTACTATATCTTTCCTGCATTGTTAAAGTGAACCGGACATAATGTATTGTAGAGAGCAGGTTGCCTATCTTTATAAACTCTAAGACTTCATTTTATTATTTCCTTGCTGTGAAACTTGTGGCATGGCTGAACCAACAAAAATGGCCAAGTTCTTAACTGGTTGAATTCAATTTGCACATTAAATTCATTCTTCTTTTCAAATTTTAGTCAACTTTTGTGAGCTACATCTTTCTCTATCATACACATGGAGTCCTTATTAATAAAATATGTTCAACTGAAAGAGTGCAACCAGACTTTTCTGCTTTTTGGTATCATAAACAAGGCTCTTTGATATGAATATGGGGGTATAAGTATGTGCAGGACTGGCATGACATGTTTTTATTATCCTTACACATTTCATTGTAATATGCCCAGATGGTGCATCAGCAAAGATTTTGACACCTGGCTGTTTTCAAGAAGCTTCACTTTACTCTTTGACAGTCCTAACCATTTCCCTCCTTGCAATTCTTAATGGAGCTATCCTTTTCCAAAGAAAGATGATCATATTTCATTAAAGCATTACACAAATTTTATGATTACTTTATTTGAGTGTCTGTTACATACTGTACAGTGAGGGAGATCATAAGAACAGGCCGAGTGCCATAAAGACCCCATTTAAAATCCAAAGCCATAGATGTCTGACCTCCAGATTCAAGGCAAATGTGAGTGCATTGAGTGACTGCAGCCTTAGTTGATTTTCAGGCTTCCTGTCTTCCTTAGGCATGCCAACTGCCAGAAGATATCATTCACAGAGCTGGCTGATACAATTAGGAACACATTTTGCTGAAATACCAATAATATTAACAACCTACAAAACAGTTGCTTCAAAAAGGATAGATTATGTGCTGAAATCTCATGGAAATCTAATTAGGTGACTTAGTGGAAATAACATATATAGGGAAATGATTTTGATACACAGTATTTGGTTACAACTCTTTAATCACTTAAGCTGTTTTTCTTCACCAGTTAAATTATGCCAAGCATTTTATAGTCTGTTTGAAGTTTCTTTCCACAGCCAGGCACACCAGCGGTTGGGCATTGCTGCTTTGGTTAGCGCCCCCTCTTGAACTTTTGTTGTGTGGCACATAACACCAAAAAAAGCAAGTGCTTGTGGCATTTTCTTTAATTCAGTGAAAGTAAAATGATGTGTAAACTCTTGACCGTCCGTACTTAAGAAAAGAAAACCCAAGATAAAACACCTAGAAGAGAGTACACCTCCCATCATTTTCAAATGATAAGTTAATGGAATAAAAAATCCCTTTTAAAGGAAAAAAATTGCCAATGACCAGGACCAGCCCAATCCTAACATTTGCTTACCTGTTGCTATTCAATGCCTTGACCAGTCAGTATAACACATAAGATTTCACTTACTTTTCTTGGCCTAATTGAAAAAAGAAGAGGTTATGATTTTCCCAGGATTAAACAGTGAGTTCTTTGTCTAAGCTTTCAGTTTAATGGATCTAACAGGTCATGTGGAGCCTTTCCTATTTAAGGATTATTAAAAAAACAAAAATGGCAAGTTCAATTTCAGCTGTCTGGGAAGTGCAGTTTTCCGAATTCTGTGACTGGAGAAAACTTTGGGTTAAGATAAGACATTAAAGGGAACAAGCAAAGCAACTTTGTGGGATCAAAGGGAGGAGATTTAATGGTAGAAGAAATATCATTTTCTAAGCCCTGCCAAGGAAGAGTTATTTTCTTTTTATAATAGTGTTGACTTTTGTGGCCAGCATCAATTAAATGGTGATGAGTTTTCAGGCTAAATGGGCACTGTCTGACTTTTTGATAACTTGACATTTCACTGGCAGCTGTAGCCAGCATTTTCAGAGGCTAAGTGAACTGCTCAGTAGCATAATTCTTAGCTGTTCTGACTGATGTTTGATCATTCATTCAAACTGTTCTCTAGATGGGTACATGGGAATCAGAGAAAGATGATTGCTGATTAGTTTTTCATCAATTTTTAAATGATATACAATGGTTCAAACCCTTTCTCAAAGTGAACTCTTCATAGATTCCCAGAACAATGTCTCTTCAATCTTATCCCACCTCTTTGCTGCCAGGGACATTTTAAGAACGTCAGAAAACAGGACTCTCATTCTGCTCAGTGAGAAGTCCTGCAGTCTCCTAAAGTCCCTGGGATACTTCGCAAGGAATACAGAATTACCCTCTCCATTGTTAGTTCTAACTCTAATAAAAGTTGCCCTGAATAATTTCATATCATAGTTACCAAACATGCCTTTTAAATGTTTGCTTTTTTTTATGGAGGGAGTAGGAGATACAAAACCATTATGCCCTTTCAGATTTCTTTCAGTGGCTTAACTATTCTGTTTTAATAGAACTTCAAAGCTTCTTTCAAGGAATTTCATGAAAGTTCCCCTTCTTAGGGGAATTGTTTTAGCAATACGAAATTACACACGTACATATACATACACACACACGTACAAGCACACACAAATACACACACACTATATATATATATATATATATATGGATCTTTGGTTATTCGGGTTTCGCGTAGAATTGGAAGTATTAGGCAACGTTTCGATGAAGTCTCATTCATCATCTTCAGGCTTGTTTCTTCAGCTCTGTGCTTCTCAGAGTAATGTGAGCTTGCAGCTGCTTCTTCCTTTTAACTGCTAGTGGGGGTGTGACTTGATTGGGTGGGGGTTTGGCTGTGTTCTGATTGGTAGGGGGGTTGGCTGTGTTCTGATTGGCTGGGGGTGTGTTCTGCTTAGGTGGGGGCCTGGCTGTGCTCAGGTTAGTCTTAGTTGCTGGGGGATTTGAGCTGGTGAGCTGTGATCTTTTGTTTGGCTTCGTGTTCGTGTGGTCGTGCCCACATCTTCATGGTGGGTGTCAGTTTGCTTTTGTATGGGTCAGAGGTTTGAAGCGGGTAGTGGTGCAGCTGCAGTATGGCTTCTGGTTCGTGGTCGTGTCTCCTCTTCTGTGTGGGTGTGAGTCTTTTTTCTGCGTGGAAGTGTGGGTGTAGCATCTTGTGTGGCACTTGTGGGTGTGGGTCTGGTGTCATTCTTCATGTTAGGTACTCGTTATTAATGAGGGCAGGTTCCAAATGGTTGGTAGGCGGGAGGTATCATCTCGTTTATTCATGCTCTGCTGGGCGTTTTTCTATCTCTATGGCTTCTCTGATTATTCTGTTGTTGAAGTGTTTCGTTTTTGGCAATAAGTTCTGGTATTTTTAAAGTCAATTTCATGTCCTGTGGCTTTGAGGTGTTGGACCAGGGAAGAGGTCAGCTCTTCTTTTTTGATTGAGTTCTTGTGTTCTTCAATGCGTGCACTTATTCTTCTGTTAGTTTGTCCTATGTATGTGGTGGGCAGGCAGTGCAAGGGATTTCGTATACTCCTTGGTTTTCTAACTCGATTTTGTCTTTAGGGTTTTTTAGGATGGTGGATATTTTTCTGTTTGTGCAGAATGCTGTTTTAATGTTGTGTTTTTGAGGATCTTGCTGATTTTTGTCTGTGGTGCCTTTTATATATGGGAGGAGGGCTTTGCCATTCTCTTGTTCTCTGTCTTGGCTTTTGGTTGGGTTTCTTTTGGATTAGGTGGGTAATCTTCTTTTTTGGGAATCCATTGGCTGTAAGTACATTAGTGAGAGTGTGTAGTTCAGTTTTTAAGTGTTGTTCATCAGCTAAGCATTTTGTTCTGGAGATGAGTGTCCTTAGCTACGGAATTGATCTGTGCTGGGTGGTGTGTGAGAGTGCATGTAGATAGCGTTTGTATGTGTTTTCTTCTGGTAGATGTGTGTCCTAGGGAGCCATTGGATTTTTTGTATACTAAGACATCTAGGAAGGGAAGTTGATGTTGGCTTCTGTTCCATGGTGAATTGTATTTTGGGGTGCAGGCTGTTGAGGTGTGTGAGGAAGTTGTTCAATTTTTCTTTCCTGTGTGGCCAGATTATGAAGGTGTCATCTACGTATCTGAGCCAGAGTTTGGGTTTGTGATCATATTTTTCTAGAGCCTGTGTTTCAAAGTGTTCCATGAAGAGGTTTGCGATGACAGGTGAGAGGGGTGATCCCATGGGTGCTCCTTCTATTTGTTTGTATTTTTGTCCATTGTTAGGTGAAAGTATGTATTGGATAGGCAGTGGTTGGTAAGATCTAGGATTACTTGGGGGGGTTGTATTTGTTTTGATGGCTGTCAAGGCTTCTTTTATAGGCACTTGGGTGAAGAGGGATATGACATCGAAGCTCACTAGTAGGTCGCTGCGGTTGTAAGTTTTGTTTCTTTATGATCTCAATGAAACTGGAATGAGTTCCTTAACCTGTGAGTTGATGGATTCTGCATAGGTCTGTAATTGTTTGGTGAGAAATTTGGCTAAGTTTTGTAGAGGTGAGCCCTATGGAGCTGACTATTGGTCGTAGTGGGGTTCCTTCTTTGTGTATCTTGGGAGACCATACAGCTTTAGGGCATCTGGATGATTTTTCTCTGGGTATGATTCTTTGCTGGATTTCTTCGCTGATGGGGAGGCTTTTATTTTGGATCTGGTGGTTTTTTCCAGGTAGGTGGTGGGGTCAGTGTTTAGGGGTTTTATGTGGGGTCTTGGAGTAGGTTGGTTAACTTGGTTTGGTAGTCAGATGTATCATAACCACTGTTGCATTGCCCTGGTCTGCTGGTAGGATTATTATGCTGGTGTCTTTCTTTCAGGTTAAGTAGTGAGTTTGTTCTTCTTTGGATAAGTTGCTTTTGGTGGTTTGCTAGTGCAGAGGAATGTTGGTGATTTCGAGTCTGATTCTGTTAGCATCATCAGGGTTGGTTTTGGTCAGGCTGGTTTCAACTCCGCATGTGATGGTTTCTGTGGGGATGTGTTTGGGAGCACAGCAAAGTGAATCCTTTCGAAGGACATTGGTTTCGGCTTCAGTGAGGATCTTGCCTGAGATGTGTGCACTGTTTGTTTCATGTGTGGCTGTGAGGGGGGAGGAGTTTGTTTCTGGTGTGTTTTTGTTGTAGTTTCTGAGTTTGTTGGTATGTGTGTCTGTCTTGAAGGTGGTCTGTGTTTCAGCTCTCCAGACAGCAAGTTGTTTGATTTGTCCCAAAGTAAGGGGTGAATCTTGTTGCTTAGTCTGAGGTGAAGTGTGAGAAGTTCTTTGTTGATTTGTTCCAGGAGGAATCTTTTTGTGTAAAGTTCATTTCCAATAAGGGCCAATTCAATAAGGGGCCCTCATTAATAAACGAGTACCTAACATGAAGAATGACACCAAACCCACACCCATGAGATGCCACGCAAGATGCTACCACCACACTTCCACGTAGAAAAAAGACTCACACTCACAACAGAAGATGAGACACGACCACGGACCAGAAGCCGTACCGCAGCTGCACCACTACCTGCTTCAAACCCCTCTGACCCATACAAGAAGCGAACTGACACCCACCATGAAGATGTGGCACGACCATGAACACGAAGCCAAACAACAGGATCACAGCTCACCAGCTCAAATCCCCCAGCAACTAAGACTAACCTGAAGCACAACCAAGCCCCCACCTGAACAGAACACACCTCCAGCCAATCAGAACACAGCCAAACCCCCTACCAATCAGAACACAGCCAAACCCCCAACCAATGAGAAACACACCCCAGCCAATCAGAACACAGCCAAGCCCCCACCCAATCAAGTCAACAGCCAAGTCCCACCCAATCAAATCACACCCCCACTAGCAGTTAAAAAGGAAGTAGCAGCTGCAAGCTCACATTACTCTGAGAAGCACAGAGCCGAAGAAACAAACCTGAAGAGATGAATGAGACTTCATCGAAACGCTGCCTAGATACTCCAATTTTAACGTGGGAGAAAACCCGAATAACCAAAGATCCATCATATATATATATATATATATATATATATATATATATATATATATATATATGTGTGTGGTGTGTGTGTGTGTGTGTGTGTGTGTGTGTGTGTGTGTGTGCTGTTCAGCTTTCTTCGGGTTTATATCCACGTCATTGTAGTGCTTTTAAATTTGTAGCAACGTTTCAGCAGAATCTCATCTGCCATCATCAGGCTTTCATATTGAGTTTGTAAATATATATATATATATGGATCTTTTGGTTATTCTGGTTTTCTCCAACACTTCAACAACAGAATAATCAGAGAAGTCCATAGATGTAGAAAAACGCCCACACAGCATGAATAACGAGTGATACCTCCCGCCTACAACCATTTGAAACCTGCCCTCATAATAAACGAGTACCTAACATGAAGAATGACACCAGACCCACACCACAAGTGCCACACAAGATGCACACCAACACTTCCACGCAGAAAAAAGACTCACACCCAAGCAGAAGAGGAGACATGACCACGAACCAGAAGCCATACTGCAGCTGCACCACTACCTGCTTCAAACCCTCTGACCCATACAAGAAGCAAACTGACACCCACCATGAAGATGTGCACACCACGAACACGAGCCAAACAACAAGATCACCAGCTCACCAGCTCAAATCCCCCAGCAACTAAGACTAACCTGAGCACAAGCCAGGTCCCACCTAAGCAGAACACACCCCCAGCCAATCAGAACACAGCCAACCCCCCTACCAATCAGAACACAGCCAAACCCCACCCAATTCAAGTCAAACCCCCACTAGCAGTTAAAAGGAGAAGCAGCTGCAAGCTCACATTACTGCTGAGAAGCACAGAGCTGAAGAAACAAGCCTGAAAGATGATGAATGAGACTTCATCGAAACGTTGCCTAGATACTTCCCAATTCTACGCAGGAGAAAACCCGAATACCAAAGATCCACATACAAATACTCGCGAAAACCTCAGAAAACATATATATTATATATATATTAATATATATATATATATATATATATATATATATATATATATATATATTATATATATATATATATATATATACTATACATACATTACATACATACATACATACATACATACATACATAATATATATTATATATATATATATACTATATTATATATTATATTTGTTTTTTTTTAGTTATCGCGGGTACTTACATGTGTGCTATTCAGCTTCCTTCGGTATTATCCCACATCATTGTAATAAAACTTTAAAAGCACAGCTACAATGACGTGGGATAATACCCGAAGGAAGCTGAATAGCATATATATATATGCTATTCATATATATATATATGCTATATAACTAAAAGATTGAGGTTATCTGGATCTTAGGAGTAGCATGATCAGTTGTGATGGGTTATGACCAAGAATGCCTCTCCTGGGTTCTCATCCCTTTCAACCACTTGAGAAGAGTATAGCTGAAGCATCCTTACTCATGGTGGTCAAGCATGGTGGATAGTCTTTATCTGGAGATGATCCTCTTTGTAGTTCTGAACCAGCAGTTTAAGTTTTACTTGGAATCTCTCGGTAGCTAATGTCACACTGACAATATAAATGTAACACTATTCAAGCATTCTCCTCCACCAGCATGCAGGTTGTTGCATTCTGTACCAAGAGAAGCTTCCTGGTAATCTTGAATAGCTCAGATGGCCCTATTTTACCTATCAAAACTGGTTTTCATCTGATTATCAAAACAGGGCTAAGCTCACCATTAACATTTAAATTGGTTTCCTAGAAATCCTTTTGTCTAATAAAGAAGTCAAAGCATAACCTAAAGTTATTATTTTCATACAAATCATTACTTTGAACCAGTGCCAAGGCATTCAGTTTAATGTATTACAATTTATAGAATAAGCAGACTGGATCCCAATATCAGGTATTAATGAAGTAAGATTAGAAATAGAAGTTCCAATTCTATTTGTAAATCATAAAATATCACCAAACATTCTCCTTTGACCCTCTATCAAAATTCCATTGATATTTCCAGAAATTCCTATTAGAGATTCTAAAGCCATATTTTAAAGGAAAGGAAGAATAGGCCATCCTTGACATGTACCTCAACATAAATTTAGCCAAGAAGGCATACCACTATTAATCAGAATATGATTCAGGAGAAGAATAAATTATTATGTTCAGAGTTGCAATATTTTCTACTCAACAATAGTTCAAGCCACGGCACATTTGATGTGCAGCCATTCAAAATGAACTTTAGAGACATTTGACAGTAGCAGTTACCTGCCTTTTCTTTGCTGCTCTCCATTTAAAAAACAAAGGCTGTAAAAGAATAGAAAATGATGTTGGAAGGAATTTGTCAGGCACAAAGGTGCTTTTTCAAGAGGCAACTGGACTTTCTGTTTTTTCTCTGAAGATATTTCGCTTCTCATCCAAGAAGCTTCTTTGGCTCAAAAAAAAACAACAACCCAGAAAGTCCAACTGCCTCTTGAAAAAGCACCATGACCTGGATGACTGAGAATCTCCATAGACTGTCAGGCACAAGCAACAGAACTACTCATGGATAGGCCCAAGCAGATATTTTATTGTTGATCACTTATATTACAAAAATCTCATCAAACTGTCTGCTTTCCCTTGGGAAATGGTAGATATAGACCTAAGGGTTTGACCACAGACATTTCCTCTCCTAAACAGACTATAACTTGGAGCCTCTCCTTATGACTCCTAGCAGGAGCCCCTTCCGTCAACTGGTAGTTCTACCACAGAATCACACTATTGTGTAAATTGCTTATCTTCTTTATACTGTTGCAATATATTTCTGGTCAGGCAATTGCTCAGATGGTATCCAAATGAAGTCATAGACACTGACACGTATTTGTAGCTTTATGTAAACAAAGATATTTCACCTCTATATTTACAACAAACTAGATCGTCAGGCAAATAGGAACATCATGAGGTAAGTCACAGAGCTCACAAGGCATACAGAAGAAAAAGGCGGGAAAAATGTGAAATCCCCCCTCTCCACACCCACATCAACCAATCACAGAAGAGGTTGCCTCATGCAGGAGCCAGCACTCCCCAACCAAACAGCTATAACTGTGTGTTTTGGCTCACTGCACAACCTTCCTGCTCTGGTTGCTGAATTTTAAATATCTTGACTGTATATAAAGGATAGAAAAGTATGGTTAGATGGCTCCATGGATTGTGTCAGATCTCTAGAGTGATCTGCCATTCAAGCCGGACCTTACAGGCTGGGTGATCTTGGATAACCAAATAATAACCAATGATGCTTAATAACTACTCATGGAATTGGCAACATCTCTTTCTAAAATTAGCATTTTGTGTCTTTCACAGTGGAAACAAAGATGCTAGATAGGGACCACATAAGGTCCTAGTTTCTTTCATGTCCACAGGCTCAAGAATCGGGTGGAAGCGTTCCCCAAAGAGGAAAGTGAGAAGCAAGAATTATATGCTCAACCCTTTGTTGATACAGCTGTCCAGACATAAACCCTGTAAGCTAATAAAGAACACTGCTGATTACTGAGGCATGATTTTGTCCTAGAAATAAAGTGTCTTGACAGCTCTGCAATCCCTTCCTCCTCCAGTTTCTCAGCACCCTGGTGGCCAAGCCAGCAGAGCAATTGTGACAGCATGTCAATTACACTTAGCATGATGGCAGATCTGGCTGTGGCTGTTCTTAACATGGAAAATTAGCTCCCAGTTTAACTGCATTACATAAGCAATGAACGATAAGAAAGGAGAGAGGAGAAAAAGGAGACTGCAGCTGCAGTCCTTTGTGCTTGCTGTCTAGGACCAGGGCAATCATTGCAATGAATAAATAGAAACAATCACAGGAGGTGAACAGATAAGGGAAGAAATAATGATTTCCCCCCTTTATTAAATAAGAGGGTAGCCCTAGGGGATAAAGGACGCCCCTTTATTCAGAAGCCTGCCAGCCCTACAAGCTTTTATAGACCAGGAGAGCTTGTAATTTATGGTTAGGCTCTGTTATCAGCTTTGTTGCAGTCTGTAGCTTGGTACTGAGCAATGCCTCTGACAGATTATTGTTTATGTGCCCAGTCGACAGAAAATAGAAGAACATGATGAGTTCTCACATATTACTGCTAGGTGGAGAGCTCCAAGAGCTGCATTGTCTCCAAGGGGACAGTGGGTAGACCCTTCAGTTGCTAAACTACTCCCACAGGGTTTTAATTAGGCTTACAGAAGTGAGGTTGTTTCGAGTATATCGCTGGGGTGGGGGGGAAACGTCCTCTTATCCAGTCCCCTGAACATCTCAGTGCTTTTTCATTGACATCAGGCTTTTGGGTTACCTGACAGTGCTGGTCCTTGGGCCATTATAATCAGAGTTTGTTCAGGTAGTCTTCAACTTATGACCGCAATTGAGCCCAATACTGTCAAACGAGGCCATTGTTAAGTGATGTTTTGCCCCATTTTGTGACCTTTCTTGGCATAGTTGCTAAGTGAATCACTGCAGTTGAGTTAGGAACTATTGTTAAGGGACTCTAGCTTCCCCATTGACTTTGCTTGTCAGGAGAGGGGAAAACATGACCCCAGGACACTGCAACCGCCATATGTATGAGTCAGTTGCAAAGTGTTTGAATTTTGATCATGTGACCATGGAGATGCTGCAACAGTTGTAAACATGAAAAATTGTCATAAGCTTTTTTCCATTGTAACTTTGTAGTGCCATTGTAACTTTGAATGAAATGAATTATTATATGTTAAGGACTGGCTGTAATTCATTCTGTTACATCCAGAAATTTTTATTGCAAAAATACCATTTCAAACACTATATGATGTCAAATAAGGAACCCTAAAGGGTTCCGTGTTCTCCACCATGCTGTTTAATTTTTGATTTAACTATTCAGAGCATTAGAATGAGGTAGCTCTGCTATAATGATTACATCCTATCCTATTGCTGGTACTTAAGAAGCACTTGATTGTCAACTTTGAACTTTACTGGCCAATAAGAACTATACGAATCCCCCCACACTTATTGTATGTTCTGACCCAAACCCTTTTCTAATTAAAGAAACAAAAACAAATCAAAGGGAACAGAAACCAATTCTTATGAATCCCTGGTTAAAAGGCTGCTGCAAACTAATTAACTTTGATAAACACAAGCCTCATCAAAACTGTGTGAGACTGCCAAGAATCACAGATAAGAAATATTTCACAACACAAGAGTCTTCAAATACCAACTAAGANACTAAGATACTGCAATGTCCACGAGGCTGGAGTTTCCAAACATACAAAGAACATCTGCTTCACAGCTGGCTTTTATCTTCTTGAAGGAGGGGCCACTATCTTGCAGCCTTACTCCCGAGTCTCCTGTGCTGCTGCAGCTGCTCTTTCCTTCAAGCACCTCTGCGCGCATGCGCACTGGGCACTGGCTCCTCGGGAACCTCCTCATCACTGCTGCCAGCCCCCACAATCTCTGAAGGCAGCAGTCCACTCTCTTAATAGTCCTGGCCCCTCATCTGAGTCCTCACTCTCCTCAGCCATCCACACCTGCTGCCAGCCAACCACAACATTGTATCAGCAATTACATTGTTGGTGAAGGTGCTAGATTATATCTGTACCAAAAATTTAATGCTATACCATAATAAGCATCGTTGAAGAATAGCACTTATCTTCAGTTAGGGTTCTGCTAATTATTAGCTTCCAGTTTGCTTTGGAGAAAAATACAGAAGACCTTCTAACCATTTCTTGGTTTCTCAGAAGGTAACTTGAATGTCACCATTATTATTCTTTGCAGTATTTGAAAAGCCTCTTTTTTTCCTGCTTTTTCAACCTCAGCTGTGAAAGCAGCTGAGGTTGAAAAAGCAGGAAATAAAGGACAGGTAAGCCCAGGTGGGTGGGTGGGCCAAACAGCAGCTAACACAGAACCGGTTCAGTGTCTGCTGCTTTTCAGAGCTACCAGTTTTATAGAACTGGGCAGAACTGGTGGCATCATACCCCTGCAAACCCACACCAACCTAAAGTTGCCACTAGACAACACCCAATAGGGAAAATGTGATAATAGCATATCAGATTGTAAGCTCTCAAAATGTGTATTAGGAAATCCCAGCACAGCTAAGATCACCTTAAAGGGTGTTCAGATAAGGACAGTGGATCAGGTGAAGGTAATGAGGCCACAATAGAAAAAAATAACTTATTGGGGCATGTTTGTATTGAAAAATCCTTTTTGCCTCCATTTTTGCTGGTGGAATCTCTACTTCTCTTCAAAATGAGTCCTGCTGAAAGTGGTCTATTTACAAGATTATGCATCTGGCTTTCAACATAGGACCAAAGTGGTATTAACTAGAAATTATGTTTTCTTTTTTGAAACTCAATACTTGGCTGAGTTAATTTAATTTAATTTAATTTCTTCAGTTTAGGCACCACCAATCTCCAAAATTATTCTACGCAGCATACAATAAAACCACACAAAAATATAAAATGAAATATAATAACAAAGGGAAGGGAATAAAGTACAAGAACAGATGATGAGTTTCTTGATTCATTTAATATCTATTGAGGATTAAAATTTGGATCATGCCTTAAAGTATTAGGTTAACAGGAGAAATCTAAGTTTAGCCTTTCTCTTTTCCCACAAATATTGTTACATAGTTTTAAAATCTCATGCATTCAGCTTCAGGAAAATAACATACATGGAAATGAATAAATGGATTTGTGCATTAATAGAATTTTTCTCGACTCCTATGCTTTGCAAGAGAATGGTTCCTTTTATCACATCTACTCTGCCATCCTAGAGGAATAAAAATATAATTATAAATATGAAACCAGTAGCCATTGCTTTCCTTTCATGATGTTCAAAGACTTTCCAGAAGCAACCAAAAATGAAAATCCAGAGAGTTAATGCTGGCTCACTGCCCATGAAATCTGCTGTTTAGAAAATGTTCCATCAAACTCCTCCTGATCCTTGTAACTAGTGTAACTAGGGGACTGGAAGCTAAAACATATGTAGAATGGTTGCTGGAATTGAGTATGTCTGGTTGAATGAAAAGAAGTACTAGGAGGTGACATGATAGCAGTATTCCAATATATCAGAGGTTGCCACAAAGAAGAGGGGCTCAGCCTATTCTCCAAAGCACTTGAGGGCAGGACAAGAAGCAATGGGTGGAAACTAATCAAGGACAGAAGCAACCTAGAACTAAGGATAAATTTCCTGACAATTAGGACAATTAATCAGTGGAACAACTTGCCTCCAGAAGTTGTAGATGCTCTTAACATTAGAGGTTTTTAAGAAGAGATTGGGCAGCCATTTGTCTGAAATAGTATAGGGTTTCCTGTCTGAGCAGAGGGCTAGACTAAAAGACCTCCAAGTTCCCTTCCAACTCTGTTATTTTGTTAGTGTGCCTGCTGAGACTCTTCCTGAGCTGGATAACTCAGCCATTATTCACACCTGAATTACATTTACTTTGGCTCTGCAATGTGGTCTCATCCTTGAAAAATATGCAGAAGCTGCAGTTGGTGTAAGTTAAGCTCAACTGTTAAGTTACATGGCAACATATGGAAAAATCTTGTCTTTTTCATTCTCCATTTCTACACTTTGGTTTTTCTTCTTCTTCTTTGTTCTTTATTACTTCAGCTCTTTATTACTTTGTGATAGTTTTATATGCTTTGTAAAACTTTACTAAAAACATTATCTGAAAAAAAGAAAGATCAAAGACCTAAACTTAAGCATGCACATGTGCAAGAACAAGTTCATAGACTGTTCTCCATGCCATGTCTCTTTTTTATTATTTTATTAATCAAATTTTTATGCCCCTTTATTCTCCCTATTCACCATTTCCCCTTCCTTGGGTATGGAACAATCTTGGCCTTAAAACATCTATAGAGATGTATGGAAAAGGAATCCCCCCCCCACTTCTTTCAATGTGTTGTTTTTTGTTGGGCATGTATGTGCTTCAAATGGACATCCCAACAGCAATGGAAAGTGTCTTCTAGAAATTGTATATTATTGAAAAACAGCCCATGGTGAAGAAAGAGAGGTTGCTTGGAAGAATAATCATTTACTGTAATGTATTTACTCAATGCAAATTAAGCAACCAGAACAGAGTCTTTGAGCGTTCTCTAAGTTCCCAGCCTGAATCTCAGAACATTTGAGGCTTCTCTAATTTCCCAGCCTGAATTTTACAATGATATTAGTCTTCCTTTTCAATCCCTCTCCTCACATTCACTTATAGGTTTTGCAAAATCCAAAGTCCAAAGCAGCTCTGTCTGAAGTAGCAATAAAAGATGTTGTTTGTCTAAAGCTCTTTGATATGGTAATGGTTTCCAACTCAAAGAGGGGAACAGATATTGACTATACTAGGCAGTGCAGAGGGCACCGTGGATGCGCTAGCCATAGCAGCTAAACTCAGAAGGGAGAAAAATGGAAGTCCATGGCAGCTGAGAGCCAGACAAGCCTTTACAATATGCAGCCTCTTCTAGTCTCTCTCTCTCTCTCTATTTCCCTCCCTCCCTCCCTCCACAGGCTGAGATTTGACTTCAGAAACAGCAGTCAGCCGATTGGTCCAGACTTTTCTTCTCTCTTCCCTACATTTTGCCCGTCCCTCAACATTCTCTCCAGCACGGATTGGGGGAGCTTTGAGACTCTCTCTGTTTGTATCTGTGACAGGAAGGAGTGTAAATAAAGACAAAACAAGCAGGGAGACTGTGAACATAGTGGCAATTCTCTTAGTAACGAGACAAAGTTAGTGAAAAGAGTGCAAGTGACTTGCAAGGCAACAGTGGAAAACGAGACTGCTCTCTCAAGCCAGGTTGCCTAAAAACCAGCAAGCTTTCTTCTGTTGGTGTTTGGGACTTGAAAGTTTTGCCTCCACTTGCCTGCAAGATCCAGAGAAGCATGTCTCTGACTGTGAAGAAGAGTCAAGTACGCCTGGTGTTTCTGGGGGCAGCCGGGGTTGGCAAGACATCTCTTATCCGGAGATTCCTGCAGAACACATTTGAGCCAAAACATCGCCGGACAGTAGAGGAGCTGCACAGCAAGGAGTATGAGGTCAGTGGAATTACCATCAAGGTGGAGATCTTGGACACTAGTGGAAGTTATTCGTTCCCAGCGATGCGCAAGCTCTCCATCCAGAACAGTGATGCTTTTGCCTTGGTCTATGCTGTGGATGATGCGGAGTCCTTTGAGCGTGTGAAGACTTTGCACGAGGAGATCCTGGAACTGAAAGAAGATAAGTCCCCACTGATTGTAGTGGTGGGCAATAAGGCTGAAACTGGTGGGGTTAGGCAAGTGTTGTCTGAAGATGTTCTCTCCTTGGTGGAGCTTGACTGGAACAATCGTTTCCTGGAGGCATCTGCTAAGGAAAATGAGAATGTGATGGAAGTTTTCAGGGAGCTGCTTCAGCAAGTCAACCTGCCCAGCCTGCTGAGCCCTGTTGTGCGGAGAAGACGTGAGACTTTCTCCAGTGAAGCCCCCCTGAGGCCTCCCATGAACAAAGCAAATAGTTGCACCATCTGTTGAATGTGAGGAAGTTGGCATCAAGATGATGTTGTTTTGTTTTGCAAAACCTAGTTACTATCAGTAAGGGATGTTGTCTGTAAACAGTGTCATACCTCTAAATCCAATGTGAGCTCCTCACCAAATTAAGGCTGTAATTTGTAACATGGAAGTGGAAGAGATGTCTCTTGTATGACACAGAGCTCTAGGAGTAAATTTGGCTAGGCTAAAGGAGGTAATATGGGTCAGTTGGCTAATGTCTGAAACAATAATGGAGGCCAGCAAGGTATAGAGCATGAACTGCAATGGCGAATATTTGAGGAATCTCTTAAGGAACATTTCATTCTGGGGGCATCTACTGATTGTTTGTATTTTCAGATGGCTGAGAAGACTTTGTTACAAGAGGGGAGGGTAGACAGTTTCATGTTTATTGAACAGCAGATGTGCGTGTGTTGCTTCCTAGACTACAGTGTTTATTTATTTCTAATATTTGCATGAATATGTCCTTGCACTGATTATGATTACATTGAGCTGAACAATTTTGGTGACATCTCTGCATCTATACTGTGGAAAGAGATGCATCATCTAGTGGGTCAGTTGGCCTGAATGTGATTTTGGTGTTTTTTTTTTAAATAACTTTGGAAAGCTTGAGCCAATAAAAGAAAAAGTCAAACCCTGCCAGTAACTCTGTCAGAAGCATACTGTATTTGCTTTCTTCCTGTAAGAGATGTAACTACAAGAGGAACATCTCACCAGTTTCCGTTGCACTGATTTCTACATTCTGCTTTTCTTCTCATGCATTTGTAGGTCATGCACCTGCTGAGCTGTGCTCGTTTCTATGCTCTTAGGATTTCTGGGACAGATACAAGACTGAGAAGTTGCCCCTTAAGAGACATCAGTGTCAGTTTTTTCTCAGTTATACTTTTGTGGTCATAGACTCTGGGAATATTTTGTTCTCTCAGCTGGATTTCTGCCAAATGAGAGTGATAATAGTCCCTCTTATTGATTAGGAAGATATGAAAGAAATGTGGGTTATCTGAACATTTACTTGCTAGGATAAAAGCCTCAGAGGCATAAGGAAGTCACCATTGTGACTGATGTGCTTTGGATTTCAGTTCACATAAACTATATAGATTAATATGAAATACTTCTGAGTTCTCTCAAAAGAGGAACTAAGTAAATTTGTTCTGTATTTGTCGTGGCAGAAAAGAAAGTGTGTATTTTATGAAGAAATTATTTTTCATACTGCAAAACAAAGCCATAAATAGAAGTAAACTGAGAGTAAACAAAATTACAATCAGAAGAGTGGATGGTGAACATAAGATATTTTAGTAATCTTCAAAAATTAAGCCAGAGTAGTGGGCTACCCATTGAACTATCCCATTTGTATTTATTTAAGCTGTTATGAGTAAAGGCAATCTTCCTACTTCTGGCTGCTGCACACTCTGCTATTTCAATTTCCAGTTCTTTTCACCAGTGATTCTAGCAGATGAGTCTGTCATTTCTCTCATATAGCCAGTCCAACACATAAGCACAATTCTTCTCTTCTGGATTATTTGATCAATACCCAGTATAGTAGGGAGATATTGGGCGTCTTACCTGTTTCTACCTGTTCAGTGCTCCTGTGCATTTCTGACCTTGAGGAATGAAACAAGGTAAGATACTTCCTTCAGGGCTGGCTGCTAGTGAAGGAATAATTGTGTTAAAATGATAATGGGCGGCTGAAGATTTCCTCCATGTATACATGTTTCACAGATTAATACCTGTATCCTGATTGGTTGTGGGGAATTATGGAACATCATATATGGGAGTCAAGCAGTACATTCCTCAGGACAGACTTGCTACTGGCATGGTTGCAGGAAGAATGTGTGACTCTATCATGCAGAAGCGGCACAAGGTCCTCCCAGAATAGGGAGATCTAGGGATGTGGTGAGCAAAGGATAGGAGCATGCATGACACATCCTTCTATTAGAGTGAACTCTGGAGACAATCTTTCCTTTAGAATGTCTGAGGTTGGCAATGTCTTAGGAATGAGAGTTCAGATAAATACAGAATAATTATGATTGTTCGTACTCTATTGATCAAAGAGAAGGTTCATCCCAGCAAAAGTAGTGCACATTTAATTTGCCTCTCCTGTCAAAACCAGTGGGAACTAACCTCCCTCCCTTCTGTCATAAAGGAGAAAAATAAAAAAAAATCCAATAAAAATTATTTCATTAGCAGATAATTAATATTATATACAATATTTGGAAGGCACCAAACAGGTCTTCTTACTCCTTTTTTGATTTACATTCTGAAAGGAAAGGAAAGGAAAATATGTCTATATTATGAAAATAATCCTATATTAGAATTATTTTCTCTCCTCTTAGAAAATATGTCTATATTATGAAAATAATCCTATATTAGAATTATTTTCTCTACTCATAGGGTTTTATTTTTTTCCATCTTAATCCATCTTTTTTGTATTTAAAGATACCATGTAATGTCCCCTTTATCATTCCATATTTTACAATATACTACACATGAGGGCTTTGTGGCCCCTGGATGCTCAACACCACAACTCTCAACCATCTGAGCATAACCAATATGAGGGATGCTTGCATCTATAGTGCAACATCTTTGGAATCATGGATTATTTCTCCCTAATGTAAATGAACAGCATTAATACTGCAGAAGGCTTCTTAATAGTCCTTACATCTACCCAGATGCTGTTCTAAAAGAGCTGTTTAATTATGCTTCACCTACAAGTTGATCTGTAATATATAATCCACCATAACATCAATATGACTTGTACATTGCAACTGAGAGGTGCACTTCATGATTTCTCATGATTTTGAAAGAGGTATTGATCATTTTCCTACATTATTAGAACTGACAGGCTCTCCAACTGACAGGTGATGTATGAAAAAAGAACCTTTGTTTATGGACAGCAATACCTAGCACATGGAACTAGTAGCAGGCGATGCATTCATACAAGCTGGTTTGTCTCACCCCTTTAAACTCTTACAACCATTTTACCCAACTCTGTCACTTTCCTTGCTGATACCACTCTTGAACAACAAGCCCAACAAGCCAGTCAGGATTCTATCTACCTGACCAATGGAGAAATGCAGATTGACTGTCTCATCCCCATCCTTTGGTTGCCTTCCCCAATAAAAGTTAACTCAAAAGATTAACTCATTTTTAAAAAACCATTGGGAAGTGGTGCTTTGGGACTGCTGAGATATGTTCTTATCATGATTAGGTACACTTAGAGTCCGCACATTGTTTCATCTTTTTTTTTATAATAAAGCTTCCTAGATTCTTGTCCGGAAAGCAGGAGAATCTATAAGGCAATCAACATATAGTCAGTATTTCCAAACATGAGTTCAGGGAAGTAAATTCTACATACTCCTCTCACTTCATCAAAAAATTAAAAGGTGAATGTGGATTTGAATTTGTATGGACCTTTTGTGCAGTCTTGTGTAACAGGATGAGAAGCTGTGGATGAGGGTGCCCATGTTGTGACTCAACTTTTATTCTCCAAAGCTGCTTTGAGGTATGCAGCAGCAGAATCATTCTTTAACATAATCATGTTTGTTCTCTGTATTGAGCTTAAAGATGCAGTTGCTTTAAGGAACTTAACTGCAAAGCACCTTTTTTAGAATCAAACATAGACTGCTAAATGCAGGTGCTTATTTAAGGTACTGATATTTTTCTTGTCATACAGTGGAAAACTTTGCAAATATATATCTGGCTCCTTTCCACTGGCTTTCACAGATTAGTGGGCCTCTAAATATGAGTAAAATTTCTAGTCTCACTCTTACGAATCACAGCAGCCTAGTGGATACATCCATTTTGCTTCTGGCTCAGCAATGGGGGAACAGAAAAATGCAGTGGAAATGGAATCAGCCTACCTTAGCTACTAGAAAACATGAGCATTCAATAGATTTTTTTCCTGGTAATGTAGTTTTATATAGGGATACATAGGGAAACTGGGGCAACTAGAAATGTTATCTATTAGCCAAATAATCTTAGTTTTGTTTGCATCTTCTAATTCCTCACATGTAGCAAGTGCAGTTAAGACATTAATGACTGCAATGATTTTCAGTAGGGCTGTAAGTAATCTCTATTGCAAGGATATCAAACTCATGTCACGGTGGCATCATGTAACGTATTGGGACTTTCCTCCCATTTGCTAAACCAGGTATGGGCATGGCCAGTGCATGATGCATCCGGCCTGTGGCCCAGCAGTTTGACAGCCTATTGCTTCTCCCTTGTAAATTACCACAAGAAAAGCAAAAGATATGTGGAAATATACAGAGGCCTAAGTAGGTCAGAAAATGACAACTACATATAAAATTGTTGTACTATATGCACAATTTTGAACTTAAATCAACGACTCCCTCTAGTGACTTTCTCTGGAAGTATTAGTTAACATACAACCAATAATGCAAATGTTTTAAAATGGTCTTGCATGCATATCGTACCCCCAACTAGTGCAGATCTATGGACAGTGTCAAACTAATATATATCTCTCCTAATCAATATTCAGACATTTAAAGATCTCTCTTTGCTAGTCTGTGCAGGCTAGTTTGCATTTTAGATTTAGGTATGGACATGTCTAGAGCATAAAATATATACAATGTTTGCAAATCTTGAGTGTTGCTGGCATTTAAAATTTAGGATTTGTCTCTTTAAAAGCAACAACTATGGAAGGATAAGAAGTCTGCTTGCAGCTCAGAGTGTTATGTGAACTGCAAGGCTATTTCCCCACCAGAGGTTTGTGGAATCATCTAAGTAGAACATGCTGGCTGGGGAATTATGGGAATTGAAGTCCACATATGTTAAAGTTGCCAAGATTAAAACACACTGTTCTAGGATCACCCAATCAACATTAAACAATTAAATAAGGAGAACATCAATAGAAAATGAGTAGGGCTTTGACTTCATCACAATTTTTTGGCAACAACTCCATCATTAATTTTTTTTGATCCCTTGTGGATACATTTGCCCTAAGGTTAATTCATTGGTGAGTCTGTAATATGCAGACTTGATATGCAATCCCTCTACTGTCATTTCCACATCACTGATACAAATATTAAAGAGTAGAGGCCCAAGGACATGCTTTGAGGCACCCCACTTGATGTCTCCCTTAATGAATATTTTGCAACTACATCTTAAATAAACACACATTACAGTATTTAAATAAACTAATTTAATATGCTGGGACTGAACTAAGTCAGATTCATAAATCAAGGGCTATGTAACTGGATATTTTATTTTTTCAAAATAAAAGTCTTATTTTCATGGTCATTGACATTGCTTTTAAATAAATATTGAAGAGCATTAGTGATATACCTCTGACATTTTTAGTTTGACCCAAAGTATAATTATTTGGAGGTATCATCTGAGTCATCCAATCATGTTCTTCACATTTTTGTTAAAGGTTACTGCCTTTGATGAAGTATTTATCAAATTGGGACTTCTATATGACTGTGTATTTACAGGTATTTCAATAATCCTATTGAATTTGGAAGTTCAAACCTTCTTCAAAATCATTTTTAGTCAATACAATTGAGTACTGGCTAAGTTTTAGTCATCTGAGAAAGACTACAACCATATGTTTATTTTGTATGAAGAAGAAATTCAGATGAAACTACTCAAGGACTTTCAAAAAGTGTACAATAGGTTTGGGTATGAGAGGAATAGATTTACACAGATATTTTCTTGATTATAATGGGCCACAATGGGTTTAATACTGGTGGTGTTGAATCCATATTTAATGAGTAGTTCCATTAAAACTTTCCCTAATATGACTGGGAACTGCAAGTTAAAGGCAATGAACATAAAGGCAATGAACACAAACCATTAAGATCAACATTTTTTTCCACCAACATTTTTGTGCAGCGGCCACATCCAGTATCTTTGATGTCATCTAATAGTAATCCAGACTTTTTAAGCTCAGTTATATAACCCTAAAGTTTATTCAGTTATATATTTTGATACTGCATTCTACTCCTCCCTGTAATTCTTACTTGACACTTACTGAGCCTCTAGGCCAGTGGTAGGATTCAAATATTTTTACCACCAGGCATGGCTTGGTGGGTGCACTTTGCGTGCATGCACCAGCCAAACACACACTTTACGCAGGCACAGAGGTGTTTACGCAGGCACAGAGGCATTCTAACTCACCTCCTGCAAGCCTGCACTCTCCCAGTCATTTCAGCAGCTGCCATGCGGCACTCTGCTGTGCCACGCAAAGCAGCTGTGCTTCAAATTCAGAGGATAAAAGTGAGCATGGGAAATGGGCAGGTGGGTCCAACAGCAGAGTGGCAGAGAGAACTGATTTGGTCTCCGCTGCTCATCGCCACTACCGGCTCGGCAGAACCACTGCTCTAGGCCTCAACACTGCGAAGAGAAAGGCATGTGGAATGATCTAATCCAGTGATAGTCAACCTGGTCCCTACCACCCACTAGTGGGCGTTCCAGCTTTCATGGTGGGCAGTAGGGGTTTTGTCCCCTACTTTATAAATCACCATTACTGTGGAACCGGTGAGTGATTAGAGGAAATTTTACTACTAACAGATACAAAAGTGGGCAGTGGGTATAAAAAGGTTGACTACCCCTGATCTAATCACTGAACTCCTGTTCTCCTCTTGCTGGCTGAAAACTTCTTCCAGATCAGTACTGCGAAAAGGAGAAGCAAGAGAGCTAAAGAATAATTAAGACTCAGCAGTGAACCTCCACTGGTCTGAGATTTCCGGAAGGAAAATATTGACCCTGCTGCTATCTATCTGGCATAAGAAAGTGGGATTTAGCTGTACATGACTTTTAAGCTGGCCCCATTTTGTAAACTAAGTCTTGGTTAAGGACATGCTTAAATTTCTACTCATGATACATACCGTGGTGATGATGAGTATGCAGCTTGTTTGACAAGAGCAGCTGGTCCACCTTGTGTCAATTGTTATCAGCTTCTTACTCACACAAAAGAAGCCCACAGAGCATGACCAAGATTTGGCTTTTCCCACCTCTCAAGATCAAAGAGCAGTAGAAACTAGCATACTGGAGCAATCCAAGTAGCAGCAGAGCTGTGGGGGCCACTCAGCTTCTGCTTTTGTATCCTTCCTTCAACGGAACAAACCAGTGGCTTTGTGATTGATAAGTGATGCTCTTAAATCATCAGAATAAAGCCTGCTGAAGCTTTTTGTGGCAGAGGGAGAGAAGCAGCATAAGTAGTGAGCGATTTCAAGGCTCATGTTCTTGGAAAATGAAAGTTAAAATGAAGCAAAGCAGTTCTACATTTAAGAGATGATAACTTGTGCCTTATCTTACAAATTTCTGCAATTTGTTCCCTGTACAACTGCCCTTACAGACCCCAAGGCCCAACGGATATCGAACATAGTAACTTAGCTACAGATATATCACCTGATCTACAGAATAATACCTATTTTGTAGGACTGGTATTCCAAGAACAATTTAAGAATGCTGGGGATCACCTAACTTTTACCTTCAGGACTGTTTTAGTTTAGAATCTGCCTGTCCCCAGCAGTCTAGGTAAAGTGAAATGATATTGATACCCACTCCCAAGAGGTCACAGACAAAAGCCAGGAAAAAGCACCACTGCCAGACAAGATAACTCCTTCTTGCTTAAAAGTCTGTGCTGACCAATTGGCCCCCATCTTCATCCAAATCTTCAATAGATCACTAGAGATGTGCTATGTTCCTTCCTGCTTCAAATGCTTTATTATCATCCCAGTGCCAAAGAAGCCTCCATCAAGGAACTGAATGACTACAGTTGCTCTAACATCTGTAGTTATGAAAATCTTTGAAAGGCTTGTGCTGTCCCTGAAAACCATCATGGACCCGAAAACCATCTGAAAACCATCACAGACCCACTGTTAGATCCCATGCAGTTTGCATACCGAGCAAATAGATTGACAGATGATGCTGTTAACATGGCTCTGCTTACAGTGCCGTCGAATCACTTGAATCTCCAAATACCTACTCAATGGTCCTCTTGTAGACTTCAATTCAGCATTCAATACAATCATTCCAGACACTCTTCTAAGTAAATTAAACAACTAGCGGTATCTAACACACTTGTAAGTGGATCATAAGCTTCCTAAACAGACAGAAGCAGCAGGTGAAGCTAGCAGAAATCACATCCAATACCTGTACCAATCAACACAGGGGCTGTGTGCTTTCTCCACTTCTCTTCTCCCTGTTATACCAATGACTGCATCTCAAACAATCCATCTGTTAAAATACTGAAGTTTGCAGATGACACAACGTGATTGGTCTCATTCGAGACGACGCAGAATCTGCATACAGGAGGGAAGTTGTGCAACTTGCCTTGTGGTGAAACCAAACAAACTGGAACTGAACACACTCAAAACCTAGAAATGGTGGTAGACTTTAGAAGAAACCTCCCATACTACGACGCGCAGTCACATCGCTAGACGACACAGTATCAACAGTAGAGACCTTCAAATTTCTAGGTTCTACTATATCACATGATCTAAAATGGTCACCTAACATCAAAAACATCATCAAAAAAGCACAAGAAAGAATGTTCTTTCTGCACCAACTCAGAAAGCTCAAACTGCCTAAGGAGCTGCTGATACAGTTTTACAGAGGAATTATTGAGTCTGTCATCTGCACCTCTATAACTGTCTGGTTCGGTCCTGCAACCCAACAAGACAGACACAGACTTCAGAGGATAATTAGGACTGTAGAAAAAAATTACAATTACTACCAACCTGCCTTCAATCGATGACCTGTATACTGCACGAGTCAAAAAGAGGTCTGTGAAAATATTTATAGACCCAACATCCCAGACATAAACTGTTTCAACTCCTTCCCTCAAAGCAATGCTATAGAGCACTGCACAGCAGAACTAGACACAAGTTTTTCCCCGAAAACCATCATTTTGCAAAACAAATTATTCCCTCAACACTGTCCAACTATTTACAAAGTTGCACTATTACCATTAATCTTCTGATCATTCCTTATCACCTATCCTCTCCCACTTGTGATTGTATGACTCTTTGTCGCTTGTATCCTTATGATTTATATTTTCCTAGTATGATTTGATTGCTGTTTGTACCCTATGACTATCATTAAGTGTTGTACCTGATGATTCTTGACTCTTGACAAGTGTAACTTTTATGTACACTGAAAGCATTTGCACCAAGACAAATTCCTTGTGTGTACAACACACTTGGCCAAGAAAAAATTCTCATGACCTATTGATCAAGGAGACAGGGGGGCACAAAACACCTTCTCAGCAGTAGCAACTTCTGTGGAATTCTCTGCCCTCCCACCCTTCTATATTTTATCATTGAGGAAGAGGAAAATAATGCCGTTAGGGGTATCACTAGAGTAAGTCTAGAATGTATAAAGGCACTTCAAATTTATGGATTTTTGAAATATTTGGTGGAGGTGTAAAAAAGCTGGAAAGTTCTGGATTCAAACACATATGTTGATTTAGAGATTTTTAAAGATTGAGACCAGTGGTTTTCTTTTGGGATTCATGGACAATCAGAAAAAAGACATGGAATTTGTTTTTGTACATGGTAACTGCATAAAGATTATTGTATGCATAATGTTAGATTCATCATCCACAATGGAGGAATGGCTGAATATGATGGAAATTGCCCAAATGTCTAAATTGATTTTTATCAGAGAAAAGACTTTACACCTCATTTACTGCTGACTGGAAACATAAAACGAACTTATGATTTATGGTTTAGATCAAGGGTCCCCAATCCCTGGACCATGACAGGTACCACTCTATGGCCTGTTAGGAACTGGGCTGTACAGGTGAAGTTGAGCAGTGGGTAAGCAAAACAGAGCATGTGTGGGGTCTAGGTTGTGTGCTCCTCCCATTGATCTGTGGAAAAATTGGTCCCTGGTGCCAAAAAGGTTTGGGGCCGCTTATTTGATCATTAGACAGGACAGATTATAGTAAGAGAGTTAAGTTGTAACCACAGAGTTAACAGGTAATTTTATAATTGTACTTAAAACTGCTATAAAGAAAATCAGAAACTACTTCTGTTCTCTTTCTTGCACATTTAACTTTCTCTTTATTTTCTTTTTCTTCTTTTATATTTATATGTATTAATGTTTAATCTTTTTAAAAATTCTTTAATAAAACAATGGAGAGTCCTTAGTAATTGACATTGTTGGAAGATTTTTTTAAAAAATATTGTAAGCTGTCTAGATTCTAGGAAGCTGGCATACAAATTGATGTAATGCACACATACATTCTAATAGAAAAAGTGCAATTTCTTTCCACTATTAATAGAAAGGAATCAGTGTTGAAAATACATAAGTTACATCGTAACAGCAAGGAACATAACCCTGACTGGTTAATTATGTAATATTTAGAACATATTATTATTTGGTGAGTTTAAACAGGAAAATATCTGCCAGCTTTCCTGTAGTCTAGGAAAGTACAATATTTGGCAGTGTTCCCTAAAAGGCCTTTTGCCACTGGTTGTTCTAGTTAGTAGGTGTGATCAATTAAAAGTGTGATCAATTAAAAGATCACACTTCTTCAGTCAAAGTAATGAGGACATTCCATAGTCCTTCAGGACACAGGTGATCTTTTCCTCCCCCCCCCCCCCCCCCNCCCCCCCCCCCCCCCCCCCCCAGGGCTTCTATACATATTTTCAAACAAAGCAGGATTTTGAAGCTATCTCTATTTTTATTTTTTAAAAAGCCAAGGGAACTCATCTGGAAACCCAAAGGCAATCTTGTAAATAAGAAGCTGGTGCTTTGGTTTATGATCTAAAATAGTAAAGAAAAATGACCGATGTTGGAATTCTGATGTGTCACGGTAGGTTTTCCATAAGCTAATTTAAAATGAAAACAGTTGTGAAAATCAATAAATACACTAGCATCTTGTATTAGCATTTTTTTTCTAAAAAAATGTATGGACCTCTCTCAAAAGTCCAAGTTATTATGATTACTACATGGAAATCCTAAAAATGAGATTTTACATAGTACTATTGACCCATCTGAAAGCCCTCCTGGTCACTTTGTTGACTAAAACAGAACCATTTACATTAAAAAAAATATTCCAATATTTATGCTAATCCTCTATTGTGGAACATACACACTGAATAGAGTACTGTACGCATAACTATTTTAAAAAATGGGTATTTCATTATTTAAGCTAGATCAAGACAATACATATAAGTAGTCTGAGTTAAATTAAAAAGTAAACATGGCTTTGAAATGTATCACTCAGAAAACCTGACTTTCATGTTGAATTTCTTATTGTGGCCAAGAAAAAAAATCTTAAGTGTTTTACAAATACTTTTCTTTCTGGAAGCTATATAAAAGACATAACAGTTTATGTTGATGTAATATTTTGTCAAGAAAAAAAAGCAAGTTCCCTCACAAACTCATATAAAAGAAAAAAAGTCCTGGCAACCACGAATAATATTTTGCTTAGAAACCTCCCAGTTATAGTCGAAAGCAAAAAGAATATTAGCCAGAAATATGACAATATGTTTGTAAAGAATATATGTTGAATTATGAGCAGTGATTTTTTTTTTCATAATATGTCAGAGACAAAAAAAAAAAAGGGGGAAACAGTATTTAACAAAAATGACAATTACTTTACAACTTTTTCATATAAAAATTCAATCCTGTCTTATATTATGAAATTGAAAAGGCAACTAACAAACATAAATAACAATACTAAGCAATCACAAGCAGTGAGTCAACAATTATGTAAATTATGGCATACAAACATTGAAAGTGACATTTTAATCATTTCGGATATTTGCTGGTTGAACAATTAACAGGTAATGAATGGGGCAAGCCTTAGAAATGCTAGGAGATTATCTGTTAACAGTCATCTCTGTACACAAGAAAAATACACATGCCTTCTTAACAGCCAAGAAAAACTGCAATTTATTAAGTTTCAAAGAATCTTCGTACTCTTGAAAGCAACTTCTGGTGCATGTTTTTAACAATCACATTCTATGAGGAGAAATAACATTAAAAGCCACAAACTTTTAAAAACTTTTCATCTCAGAGTTACAGACATCTTGAGTTCAAAATTAAAGGCAAAACATTAAAATAAAATAAAAAATAAAAATTCAACAGGAATTATTTAAAAAATGTCCATCTCCAATTTCAAATGATTGTTGAGTTCTTTTTCTACAATTCATTACTAAATTTTAGCATGGAAAATTGTATTGACTATTTCAATCCGCACATAGGCACATATGTATTTTATATATAAATATGTGTGTGTATGTGTGTGTGTGTGTATCTGTGTGTTAAAGAGAGATATATACACAATACATATGTAGAGTGCGTGTAATGAGAATGAGATGCAATTGCTCTGAGAAAAGGGTATGCAGCTAAATACACTACGAAAACTTGAGAAAACACAAGTCTGGAACCCAATCTGTGCATAGTTCATGATCCTCTAAAAAAAACCCAGCTTTTGTTGTTTGCAATTTTGCAGGACCCTTTTTAATTTGACAAAACCATTAAAAAGCTAACCTTGAACAAAATAAAACAAAACGTAATGCACAAGTTTCCTGATCCAAGCAGTCAGGGAGCACAATGTTCATATAATTTTTAAAAACATACTCAAAGGGTATGATATTCCATTGTCTTTCTTCCTTTCAAAACAATCAAAAAACATTGATCATTTTTAAACATAAAGCAATTTTTTTAATATATAAAGCACTCTTCAAACATCTATTTCTTTTGAGTCCATTATTTGGTAAATATGTAACTGCTACACATTAGATTAGGTATTTTTCTTCTTCTCTTACTGTCTTTTTTATTTTATTTTTTATTTTTTTTAATAATATCTTCAGTGCTAGGAGTTGGGTTTAAAAAATACATGAAATGGTGTGGAGTTGCTCCTCGGGAAACCCGGCTTTCCTGAGACATCTTCCACCATGTGCAAGATAGTGATCACAATATTTTTCGCCACTCTGACGAAGATGAGGGGAAAAAAAAAAAGAGTACACAGCAATGGCCAAAGAAAAGGATCAACAACAACAACAGTAACAACAACAGTAACAACAACAAACACTGTTCAATCCCAGAGCTCTGAAGTAGCATATCTTCATTCTGAAAATAGGTTTCTTTATGATGGAAGTCTTTTTTTTTCTTTTTTTTAAATTCCTTTTTTATTTTAAAGTTTGAAGGAGAAAAAAAAAGGTTTGTAAACAGGTGGGAGCTGAAATCGTAGGCTCCTCCAAAAGCAGTCAAAACCTATGTCCAAGTGCTTGTTTCTGTTCCAGCTTGCAGGGAACCACCCACTCTTTACAAGTATTTATGGCCACAGTTCAACAAGAGTTTTTTTTTCCTTTTTTTTTTTAAACTTTATATTCCGAATGGGAAAAAATGGTGCAATACTCCGGTAATTATTTTCTTGCATTAGTCCACAATAAAAAGCTGCTAAAGGTAGATATACATATTATTCTCCAGAGATACACACTGTAAGTTTTTAAAATGCGGTAAGAGTCCTTGAGTAAACATTTACACGTGAATTGTCGCCAGCCCCTCCTATCAGTTTTTTTTTAATTTTAATTTTTAAAAAAACAAGTAGGATTAGCTACAAGAAGGGCTGTGGACACTCAGTGCAAAGTTAGAAGCTAATAACAATTAAACATTTGACTGATAAGCAAATCAAAAGCATATACTGAAAAAGAAGGGGGAAAAAAAGGGTCACACAATTTGTTAAGTTGTACACCTGGCACACGCACACATCCATACATTCATACATCAGTTCAACTTGTCCCCAATGCATACATGTAAGAAAGAACCAAAAATAATAATAATCCTAGAGCCTGTTCTTTTGTTTTCTGATACCAACCTGGAAGTGTAATAATAGAAAGTGTTCACATTTTTGTTATTGGCCTGCTGGATTCAAGTATAATTGCATGTTTGATATGTTAATTTTTCTTTCTTTCTTTTTTCTTTCTTTCTTTCATTTCTTTTCTTTTTTTAAAAAAAAGACCTTTGAACTATTTGGGGGGAGAATTAAAAAAAATGACACAAAAAGTAATGAAACAAGTGTAATGTGCATAGGCAAGACCCACGGGAGTAGTGGACCTGGATATTCCACCCCACCTCTCAATCCAAGTCATCCAGCCAAGGGGCTTTAAGATTTGTTCCCCAATAGCTGCTGACAAGCTGGTCAGATGCCACCCCACCCCCACCCCCACTGATTACTGGATCCGCCTCTGGTAATGTGCATAATTATCACAGGCTCATTTTAAATAGGCTTTCTCACCTCCCCTTCATCCCAACCCCAACTCCCCCAAGTTGATAAAATAACCCTTTCCAGCCCAAATTCTGAAAAGTGCCCTTCATGATAGAACTAGTCTAAGCAGCTTGTATACGTCTTTAAAAACACCATACAAACATAAAAATAAAATTAAAAAGCCGTTGGAAAAAAACCCACACAAAAATCTATCATTAGCACATGACACTGACCAAAGGGAGCCCATACTGTTAACGCAAACAGTTCACAAGGGACTCCAGTAGAGTTTCATAGTCAAGATTAGACAGAGGTACTAAAAAAAGGGCTGCCAGTCTGATCTATTAAAGCTGGATCCTTCGTGCTGCCCTGGACTGGAAAGGGTTACTGCTATTTCTTTTTTTTTTTTCCTTTAGTGCTGATGATTGTTACTTCCATTTTGTTTTTCTGGCATCCTAGATGGATTCCCCGCTGAGAAGATCCCCTGGGAGCAGAGTATTCAAAGGCGTTGGGCTTCCGATAACCCTGCCATCATCGGTGCTGGGAGGACCCCAAAGGCTGCTTGAATACTGAGGGACCCCACCCCAGAGCAGATCGCTGCTCCCTTTCCCACCAAGGCAGGGGGTATTCCAGTGGCCTGCATCATTGCGCACCATGCCATGAGAACTGCTTGTGGAGCCCAAACGTGTCTGAGTGGTTCCAGTGTTGGACTGCCAACTGGAAGTGGGGGGCAGTGGCTGGCCTTGTGCTAAAAAACGGTTCACTTCCTCCTCTCCAGCAAACTCAGCCAAGATGGTAGTGTTCCCCAAAACGCACCTGAAAACACAGAGGAAAACTGCTGAGGCATACTTTCCAGGATCCATGCATTTATTCTGACCACAGTATATACATTCCTTTAAACATTACTCAAGAGATAGAACATTGATTGTGAAATAACCAAATATTACAGTGGCAAACTTGACCAGGACGTTTTGAATATGGAATATAACATTGTGGACATTTAGACTGATACCCAAGGATGATGGGGAGAAAGCAGCAACAGTCTTGATTTATTTTTATTTTTTTAATAGGATTGTATAATAAGATTGACTAATTACATTACGCCCCACTCCCCTCTATATGCCATCTTTCTTTGTTCACTATTCATGCCTCCTTTTTACTGCCCAAGGCAATCATGAACAATATCACAAGCACCAAGTGAGCATGCCATTCTTGAAAAACAGTAAATACTGAATCAAATAACATACATGTGCAGAGACTTCTGAGCCTTTGCTGCTTCCTCCTTGGAACTGTATCGGACCACAGCATTCCCTTGAGTCAGGTTCAGATGGAATGTAATAAGAGGACCATGTTGCAAGCATAGAGTACGCAGTGTAGAGCCATCAATCTAATTAGAGAAAGGGAGAGGGAAAAAAAGTGTGAGCAATTTCTCTCCTTCCCTAGTGGCATTGCTATTCTGACAAAGGGAGAGTAACACAGTAGTAAGAAGTCAAAACCATATCTTAAAAACATATAAATAAAATAATGCACATTGCTCCCAGAAATTTAGTGTATTGATGAAATAACTCTTCCATCGTCTGTTCTCCCTACCTGAACAGGCGCACCTACAATTGAGCTATTTCTGGAGCATGCTACTTTTCTTCAAGTTCTGCTGCCTATAGATTAGAACCTTAGCATTCCTAGTTGCCTTCAGAAAAGTGATGGGAGAGTCAGATCTCTAATGAATACACTTTTGAAGGATGGAGTGGTACCACCATTGATGTGCTTCATGTTGAAGAAGTCACCATTAAACCCAGACAATTTGGAAAACTCAACAATTTCAAGCTTCCCTTTGTTGTAAAGGTTATTGAGAAGGTGGTAGGGTTCCAGTTGTAGATGGTCCTGGAAGAAATTTGAATATCTGGGCTTTTTCAGCTGGGTGTCAGGCTGGAGTACTATATTGGGAACACATTGATTGCTTTTGTCAATGATCTGTGGACAACCAAGATTTTATGACCTTCCTGATCCACCTTGATCTTTCAACTGTGTTCATAACCATTGGTCATGGTATTGTTCTGGATCATGCCTGGGAGCTGAGAGTGGGAAGCGAGTGTTACAGTAGTCGCCCTTTCCCTAAAGCCAGCTCTGGTGGTTGTTGGTGGGAGGGAAGAATTGAAGTCAGAATGTGCTACACTGTTGGGACCTGCAGGGCTCAACTCTCTTTCCTCTATTCCTTCACAGATGCATGAAGCCACTGTGAGAGGTTATCTATTGACATGGGGTCAGGTAGCATTAGTTCAGTGATGATACTTATGTGTCTAGTGAGGCACAGGACTGAGTAGAAGGTGTGACCTAAGTAGTGACCCACTCCCCTGATGCTACTAGGATCTACATGGAGAAGAACATACTCAGTCTCCACCTTCACAAGGCAGAGTGACTGTGAGTTCAGAGGCCTGGCTAGTCTGAGAATATTTTTGGTTCTAGGCAGAATTGAGCTCCCTATTTCTAATTGGTTCATAATTTGAAGATCTTCCTAAATTCATTATTCTTGCTCAATGAGCAAATGGCAGCTGTGGCCAAGAGGACCTTTGCATAACCCCATCTTGTTCATCAATTTCTATTGGAAAGTACTCTGCATGGGACTGCCCTTGGATACCACCCAAAAGCTACAAGAATGCAGCTACTGAACTATTTATTGGTATTCTTCCTGTTACCTGTGAAACACTTTGAGAACTGCAATGATTAATAGTGATCTGGATTTAGTTCAAGGTGCTGGTTGTCATCTTTTAAACTCTGGTTGTCATCTTTAAAGGACTACAGATGACTTAGGAACTGGTTATTTTAACCGATCTAAGATCATCTGCTAATCCAGTGAGGTCAGGGATAGAGGTCTTTCTCAGATATTCTACTCTTAAGAGAATGTAATCATTTGGGAGCATGAAACCAGGCCCTCACTATTACTGCCTCTCTCCTATAGTGTAGCAATAATTGCAATAATCCCAGCCCTCCATCAAACCCTCAATGAGTGAAGTACAAACAGCCCCACTGCAGCTTGTGCTTATGCCATTCTAGCACTTAATAAATAAATAAAAATGTCAAGCAGGTCAATCCTACAACTTGCTGTTTTAGAAATAAAATGCTTAAAATAGAAAGTTCTAAGAGTTAAGATATCAAAATTGGATAAGACACATCAAGAGCAGAAGTGTCTGAGTTTACAAGTACAATGTTGATTATTTTTTATGCCTCTTCCTCTAATTTACTGTAAATTCATTTACCTGGGGAGTGAGGTTACGGAGAACTAGCCAGCTACTTGTTCTTCCTGAGCTGTCAGTACTCCAGGCTGAGCCTACAACCCAATAAAGAAAACATTAGGAAAAGCCCAACCCAACAATTGAAGAAGAAGAGCAGAAGACATAAACCTGATGAATACATTTTCTAGAAGGACTTCTAACTGTATCTGGATCAGAACATTTAGCAAATGACTGCTAGCCTTCCTCACTTCCCTCCACATTCAATTCCTCACTGAGAATTCTGCTTGTCATAAACAGAACCAAAGCATAATTTACTAGGTTTCCCCAATATGACACTTTACAAAAATGTTGGATCACTATGTAAACTCACAGACTTTACATAGGCAGTTGCCAAACATCTATTAGCATGCTTGGTATTACAAATGACATTTTAAATTTTGCTTGTATACAATTTAATCTTATGAGCACTATGCTTGGAAACCTCTGAGATTTGCAGAAATACACTAAATTGAGGATAGAGAAAGATCTGTTCCAACAGTCCTATGAGTGTGTTATAGGCTGACTGATTGATGTGAGGATAACAAGGAATTGAGTAAAGCAGAACAGAAGGTAAAGAGAGAATGAAAGCATGTCTTATCAGATGAAACCCACAATAAAATTACCACATTTCAGTATAGACTTAATTTGTTGATATTTCTATAGTGTTTTCTAAGCTACACATTATATATCTATATCATCTGTATCTATATCTATCTACGAAAGGTAACCTGAGTGTAATACAATATATTCATAGGTATGTTTGTATAATATTGTAAAACAAATTAAATAATTCAGTCTATAAACAGAAGGCAGATGCATCTGAGCTCAAGTGACTGACTTTGACAATATTGCACTGTCAGTCTTCAGAGCAGGGGTCTCCAACCATGGCAACTTTTAAGACTTGTGAACTTCAACTCCCATAATTCCTCAGCCAGGAATTCCTTAAAGGCGGATCAGACTTGGGAATCAAAGTAATTTATGCTAAAGTTATTTTTTATTATAGTTAGTGAAAAAAAACTTTGCATGACAGAAAGCACCTCCCCTCTCCATGCTTTTATCTATACAAGAAATAGGAAGGATCAATTCTGAGATGCTTTCTGAAACTACCCTTCTGCTTTGAATTTAAATTTATCTGATTCTTGCCTTAGTTGTGGCACTTCGTTCCTCAAGGTTATTTTCATAACCTATTACATGCACTAATTTTAGGTCAAGATTTTCCGCATAAAAAGTCTAAACACAAAGTAAGTATATCTTGTATTTATTTAGCTAAGAAAGAATTGGACTGACTCAAATTCTAATCCACCTTTAGCCAAGAGGATCACTGATTGTCTTTAGTTTGGCTACCCCTTTCAGCCCTAACAGGGTTGATTTTGTGGAGAAAAACTGGATGAGAAAGTTGTATGTATGCTGCCTTTAACTCTCAAAGGAAAGGAAGATATAATCTATGCAGTTAAGTCAAAAGAAAAAAAAAAGAAAGAACTCAGGAATACCAGAGGAGTAAGAGCTGGTCCAACCCAATGGGCTGGCACCCCAGGTAGACGATGGCTTGGTGTTCGTTAAGCCTGGAGGTGGCCTTGTAGGAGCTGTAGTGTTCCTGGGAACCTTCCAAAGTTCATGTGACAAAGAGGCTTGCGTGTGAGAAATTGGACCAGAAGACCATGTTGATTTGATGTCTGACAATTTACCTACAATAGAGAAATGCAATTCAAATTGTCAGAATGTGGAATTTTTGGACAATCTGGGATCCCCAGGTTTCTGTTGTCTGTATATAAACAGTGAATTTCAAGCAAACAGTGTTAGTACATTGCTCATCTTTGTTCATTTTGTTGTTGTTAATGCTTTTTTCAGTTTTCTGCTATGTAAGTCTCATTAATCCATCAAAGATTCTTAAAATGGTCTCTTTAAGGCTCAAAAATATGAAATTCTTCTGGCATCATAACTTCAGAATAAACCCAAATATTTACCAGTCTCAAGCATATAATATCATTTTACTCTCCCAGCCTCCAACAGAAAAGGGAAGAAACTGCTTATTTTCACAAAGTACATAGAGGCTACTTTGTGATCCACAAAGATCTTTGGGAAAAGGTTGTAACTTTCAGTTAGCCACAGTGGATGCTTCACAGAAACAACAATTGGCTTGATTCCTTTGGCTATTAAAGCACAGAAGCCCAGCGAAAACAAAGTACTGTACATTCTATAAACCTAATTCCTGAATTATAGGAATAAAATTGAAAGAGAGTTCCTCTCCGTACTAAAAGAGAATGATAAAATGAGGATGAAGGATAGATAGCATGCAAAACAAGAGGAAGATAAATGAGGAAGATTCTTCAACTTGCTTCATTTATTATTTTCATTTATCCACTTAGCTATCACAGGGAATGAAGAAGAAAAAGAGGAATCTCTCAAAACTTTCACCAGATAGTCCTTATGACAATGATTTATTCCTGCAATCATATATTTCTGACTAGTTTTTATCATCACTATCTCTAACCTGAATTTCTATAGCAAATATAGTGAAACATCTGAAAAATGATTAAGGCAACCGAGTAACATATTAAAATAGCAATCATATGAATAAACCATACTTCATTGTCAATTAACAGAAATATAGAGTAACAGATTATTACTGAAATATTTCCCAAAGTCTATAAAGGAAGGTGATTGATACACAGCCTAAAACTGCAATCTTAAATACACTTTCCAAGAAATTATATCTATTAAACTCTGCTACAAGTATTGAGCTTCAATCAAAAGAACACTCCCATTCTATGCCACAGTCTAAGCATAGATTTTCTTACCATTTTTCTCAGTTCTTAACATTTTATGAAGTATAAAGCTGTAGCTTGTATTAACTAGGCTGTTGCCAAGTTATTTATTTCTCCATTTCCAGAAAGATCGATTATTTGCACAAAATCAGTAAATTCAGAAAAATTAAGTTCCGGATCTAAATCAAATTTCATCCAAAAGAGAAAAACAGCCCCACCAAAGGAAAATGCATCCAAAATAAATGGCAACTATTTCTTTATTTTAAAACCTGTTGAATTGAAGATTCAAGAGAACTTTCAGATTTTATTTTTTAACTGCCAATTTTAATTAAATCTTAATTTCTTAAAATTTACTTTAACTGCAATTATAGGTTATGATGAGTCCGTGGATAAATGTCTATGGAGATTCACAATCATCCAGGCTATGGTTGTCCCAAAAGATGTTTTTTCTAAAAGGGAACTGGATTTTTTTGGTTTTGAAAAAAAACCTTTTGGAAAAAGCACCTTTGGGATAGTCTATGTAAGGGGTGACTGATACTTTGAATCGGTGAAAGTAACAACTATAAAGGCACATGTGGTGGAGAAAAAGAAATAGATTTATATATGCCTGGCTATATGGAAGTTTCCACATTTTTTTCAGGTTATGATAAAATCTAAACCTTTGATGTAGTTCAGTCTACACACTAAAATAAAACAATATTTTGACAACAGAATGCTATTTTGAAGGATTGATGAGATGTTAATTACCTTATTTTTAGTGAATCAGTTAAAAAAGGCATACAGGTGGTCCTTGACTTACAACCACAGAAAATTCATTATGGTAGTGCGGTTGTTAAATGAGACATCATGTAAACACATTTTACTGGCTTTTTCTGCCATGGTAGTTAAGCAAAGAACCATAGTTGTTAAGTGAGATATCACATGGCTATGACTTGCAATCTGAGAGTTTTCTCATTAACTTTGCTTATTGGAAGCCAATGGAAAGGTGATTGTGTGACATAGGACAATACAATTGTCAATCACCCAAATCATGACTGCATGATTGTGGGAACACTAAAACTGTTGTTACTTTTATCAGCACTATTGTAAGTCGAGGACTACTTGTAGTACAGAATTATACTCCTGACAGTATTTTGGATGGCTCCCAGAAATTATGTATAATTCTAGTTAAAATTCTTTAGTTCTTCCTATTCTTTAATTCTGGGTCCCATCATGGAAATTGGGGGGAACCTCAGGTGACAAATTAGCTATGATTAGCTAAGGTCCCACTGAAATATGACAAATGCACAAGTGCACAAATACAACAAAATTCTTAAGAGCTGCCAGTGAGGAAGAAACTTGTCAGTATATTTTTGAATGTTGGGTCCAATATTATCTGATATATAATATACACTGTGATAGAAAAGGCAGATCTATTGTTCCCATTGACTAAATAAAACACACACCATTTATGCATATTTTTTTTGTCATTTGCTTTTTCTAATTCTATCAGTGCATATCAGTGACTTCATGATGAGAATCAAAGCTGGCATTTTTTGCCTTAAATTATGCATAACATTAGGCAGATGATAAACAAGATTATTGTCTGTTCCTCTCATTTTACACAAAAGTTATACATTATGATCCCACATCATATATGTTGCTTGTTGTTTCCACAATGTAGGTGAGTCATATTTTCTTACTGTTAGGTACATGATGTCTCTTTTAAAGATATTTTTAATCTTTACATGCCACCTAGAGTTTCTTGGTGACTGAGGGGGCTAAAAATAAGTGAACAAAGAAAATGTGATAAAAAGCACAAACAAGAGCATTGTGTTAGAGTTTAGAGATTGACAAAAGTGCACGTAATAAAGTGTGCTGCTACTTTCAAAGATCCTTCTCCCATGTCCTTCTTATGAGTCTCTGAATTCCTACTTGCACTAATGGTTTAAAAATAAAATAGCTGCCAGCACCATGAAAGTGTGAGGACAGGTGAGCACAGTCAGCCTTACCCAAATTGATTATGACCATCTTGGTTATTACTACTCTCTTCAAAACAAGACACAGTGGAGAAAGGGAGGGAGAGAAGGCACAGAAGAGCAATAGGCGCTGCTTCTTTGGATCAAGTCATTCTCCCTAAATAAAATGCTCAATGTTGGACAGGCGGTGTTCTTTGCTTCATAATTTCTGCTGGGAATCGCATGTATGCTCAGTATTTGAAGAAAACATTTATGTCCTGATTAGTTTAACAGAAATTAGCACAAAACTGAATGTCTGTTTCTCATACTGAAGCAATGCATAGCCTGGTATGGCCAGTCGCATATTATAAATCCCCGTTACACACTCACTACTGCTAAATTCTTAGGACAGTCATTTGAACAAAGGAGCCCAGTATGCAAAAGAAGTACACATTGTCGTTACTGCAAAGAACAGAGGCCACGTGGAAACCTCCTATCCCAGGGGCCTCTTAGGAGAAAGGCCATTGGTCATACCTGCAATGCTGCTGAAAGAGCTACTGTAGCCGGAGGCACTAAGTGGCCAGGCACTCGATGAAGGCAGCGTGGCATTCTGAGATGATGTTGGGGATGACCCTGCAGAACCAGCAAAGAAGCAACTAAGAAAGATGGGCAGAATGGTGTCTACGATAGCATATGCAAGTCTCACACCATCACATGCAAACAAAAACCATGCAAGGGAAGATGCTTGTCCAACCCTGCCTTTTGACCCCTAGCTATGAAATGTTATAGAAAGCATGGTTCAATGAACGGTAGTGAACTCACTATCAAACAACACGGTTTTCAAGAAGGCGTTCAAGATGGTGAAATGGTGTTCATGCAGAAATATATATTCCTTAACTCTGTGTCATATTCAAGATAATGATATTCACTGCCACTGTATCCACAAATTATGAATTGTGTGTGAAAAATATGAAAATGCAGCCATGTTAATTATGATGAGTCTACCTTATATTCTATAGTCGGTATTTTCAGAAGAAAAGGCACATCTCTGCCCAATTTGCCTTTAACAATCCCTGTCATGGCTACCATTGACCATTCTTGTCCCCTTGACATTCCTGCAATTTTGCTGAAATGTGTGTTCTAGTAAACCTTGCTACAACGATGGTGACACTCAATATTATACCACAACACAGGGTAAATTTATGATTGCTGCATTATGCAAGGAGACACTGAAAACCAAATGTCAGATTCTATTCAACAGATTTGTTAAAAACCATCCATCTTTTAAGATGATCACACTACTACGAAACCATCTGGAATTCTATATCTGTTGTCAGGCTTGTTTCAGAAAGTGACGCAAATAATTTTCCAATGCATATATGTGCCTTGGCAGAAAATGCAAACATGTTTCTTATACCCATGTTTTCTGCCTAACCTGTGCATTTCAAGAAATAAATTTTTGTACAAGTTTTTTCCAAAGAATCCAAACTAATAATACACAATTTACTATTATTATTTTACCAACAAAAACATCTATTCTAAAAAGTCAAGAATGAAAGAAATATTACTCCCACATTTTAAGTAGTTTGTAAATCAGAAACTAAAGTCAAAGATCAGTGCTGAAATGACTGTGTCTGACTTAGGGGATATGAAGAAGTCCTCTGTTTATGATTCATGGTTTGCTTATGAAATATAATTCTAAAATCTGTGATTGTTGTATATTAGCTGGAAGTATATTCCATTTTGAAACTATTCAAACTTTGAAGTTTGAAGGGTGTATACATATTCTAATTACTTTTAATGGCTTTTAACTTTAACACAATGTCTTGAATATTCTGTTGAATGGAAAGTTAGTGTATAAATTAATAAATACATTTTCCACAGAAAACAGATGATGATGTTTTCTGTGGAAGCTGTGTCTACAAGACAGGATGCTATTAGGATTAAGTAGAAACTTGTTTTATTCCTACTCATCACTGCACAGACCATGATGGAACATTCATGCCACCTTGTCTATACTGTACCTAATTCTAAGCATAAGTAACTTGTACTACATTCATAGAGAAAGTGAGCTACAGATATAAAGATGCTCCATTTCCCTTTATTTATCATGCTCTATCATGCTGCCTAGAAGAAGGATGTCTTTTGCATATAAGTGCTGTGAATGGATAATATTCAAACTACAGTATATAACAATCAGAACATAAAAAATGAAAACCTAGACTTTATTCCAATTATAATATAATTAAATTTACAAAATTACAATCCAGATTTTAGGTATATAATGATGTACTTACAGCTGGAATTAAAAAAAACATAAATGTGCATTTTGAGTTTTTATTTCACTTTAATATAGTAAATATACAAAATCTGCTTAGAAATCTTGTCCAGAATATCCCCGACACTTCACTGCGGAATTATTCTGGATCAGGAAGTAAGGGATGAAAAGGGTTTTTATTCTGTTTCATTGGGAATAAAAGTAATTGTACAGCTGGGACCATATGAATACCCTCTTTGGTACTTCCATATCAACAAAGGAAGGGAAAAAGGAAGAGCAACTTCGCTCCAACTGTACTCTAAATATCTTGAGTATAGGTCCTTTAATGGGTCACATGCATTTAGGAATCTATAGTGATCAAGGATCTGTGTGGTAGCGAATCTAGGTTTTGCTTAGATAAATTTTGGATCTATAAAAAACTAACAGAAACACTAACAGAACTAGCTGTTTTCCTTTGCTGAAGGTTTTGGAAATAGGATGCTTTCAAACACGATGCACGTGTACTACATATTGTACATATTTTTGTATATCAGGATACTGAGGAAGCTACAGTACTTCAGCTTACCTCAGTATGCAACTAGTCCTGTTATAAAGAAACAGTGTTGCAACCAAATATGCTTTCAGAGATAGTAGGACAGTTGGATAGTAGGACAGAAAGACTTTTCTAAGTGTCTTCAATTCTAGGCAAGCTCACAGCAGCAGGCTTTTAAATTGCCTGGCATCAAATTATATATGTTTTCTAAATAATAGAACCTAAATTAATGTCCCCCAATATTGATAGACCACTGGTCTATCTGACATAATTTTGTTGATACTGGTTGGCAAAGGCTTTTTATGACTTAGTCTTGTTTTCTGAATCCAAATGTGAGAAAAAACAAGGGATTGGTAAGGTTTCTGTAATGTATCAGTCAAATATTCTCTATATGAAATTCTGATTTTGCTTTAAATTACAAAAAACTCTTTTCTCTTGCAAAATTAATCAGAAAAGTAAGATGAAATATTAAAGAATTTCAATGGTCAAAGAAGATGTTCTTGATTCCTTTAAAAAAAAATAATGTAAAATAAAATAAGTTTCATAAAAGACTAGGATGAAATAAAAGGCAAGATAAAAATCCAAAATAGAAATGAAAAATTTAAATATCCCGTATCTTCTTCCTAATAAAAATATTTCCCTAGCTATAATAAGGTTTGTCTGGGTTTATTTTTTTGCTCCATAAGGAAAATACATAGGAGCTACTCTTCATAGTACAAGCAGCAATGGCAAACAGTGACAAAAGTAAAAACAGTGAAAAGAAAAAAGTGAGAAAAAATTAATAGAGATAATCTAAAGCCCCACAGTTAAAGGCCCTGTCAAACTGCCCAACGGATGCAAAACAGACACAACGGACGAGCAAAATGTTCCATCCATTGTTATCCGCTCTCAAAAAGGGGCAAAAATTTGCAAACCGGAAGCGGATAACACGGATGGGGGCGAGGACGCAGGGCGGATTGGAGAAGCGGATGCGGAATGGGAAGCCTAGCAGAATGGAAGCAGATGGGAGCGTTGATGGCACATCCGCAGGGCTTCCGGCTGGGGGGCCCTCAGCAAAGCGGACGCGGAATGGAATACAGAAGCGGAAAAAAAAAAATGGCAGAAGCGCGATGAAGCGGAATGCACAGCGGGAAGCCAAATGGATGCCTGGCGTTAATTGCGCATTGTGGGGGGATGCATTGCGTAAGTCACGTGGATATAAAAGGAAGCAGCTCGCACGTGGCCAACATTCCCGGAGAAAGAACCTGCTGAGGAATACATCGAGTCCTTGCCTGCCCTCGCCTGCTATGCCTGCCTGCAAGCCTGCTGCCAGCCTTGCTGTCTGCCTGCCTGCCAGCCTTGCTGCCAGCCTGCTTTCCAGCTCTCCCTGCCAGGCCAGTCTGCCTGCCCAGCCTCGGTGCTGCCTGTTGCCAGGCTCCTGCTGGCCCTGTCCTGCCCAGTCTTGTTGGGCGCAGCCTTTCCTGGCCACCTTGGTGCGCAGCCTTCCTGCCAGCCTTGGTCCTTGCCAGCCTCCCTGCCTAGCTCAGCAACCCCAACAACACTGGGAGAAGAAGCGATAAGTTGTCAGCAATCCTATGCTCGCCATCCTCGGCTAAGAGGGACAGGGCCACCCTCCCACCCCCTGTCCCTGACTCTGCTTCTGCTTCGGTCTTCCTGCTGCTGCGGGCTCAGCTCTTCCTGTTGCTGGAGCTTCTACTGAAGCTGCCTCCTGGCGTGGTGCTTCTGCGCGCGTACTCTTGGCTGAAAGCTGCTGCTGGTCCTGCTGGTCCTGCTTGTTGCTCCTGGACTTGCTCGTACTGCTCGTGCTCCTGGTCTTGCTCGTCCTGCTCGTCTACTCTTCCGGCCAAGAGTCAAGGTCCTGTCTCCAAGGCATGTTTTCTGTGTGAGCGCATGCCACGGTGGAGAAGCCGCAGACAGCTGTTGTAACCGTGGTGGAGCGCGTGGAGGAACTCCCTGGTGCGGTGGAGAAAGGAGACATCGAGTCCATTCGAACAGTCGTATGAAGCCGCATTGCCACACCCACCCAGCTCCACCTCCACAGGAAGCAGCAGAGCCAGACAGCAGAGGGGCAAAGGCGCACACTGTTCCTGCTAGAGATCAGGGACACCATCCGCCACCAGCATAGATCTGCTCTCCCAGCTGGTCCACACCGACTCCTCATCCTCCAACCGCAAGCCCTTTCCTCAACCTATGTTTCAACTAGGCCCTGAGGACATGTTAGGGATCGCCAGTACCAGAGTGGTGAAGGACCGGATCACGGAGCTGCCTTCACCAACTCTCCAGACCCAGAGGAACCTGCTCCCCACCCAGTCCAGGTCTGCCTCCTCCACCCCAGGTGATGTCCCTCCCATACCAAGGCTTTCCCACAGCCTCTCACGCTACCGGCCTACGGCTACCAGGAGGTCCAGCAGCCACAGGCAGCAGCCCTTCCCAGTCCAAGGCAACAGATCATCGGGCAACACCGTTGCCACCAGTTCCACTGATACCACCGATGCCACCACGCCAATGATTGCCCCGACGACCAAGCGTTGCACCCAACACCACCGATGCCACCCACGCCAGCCTACCCAGCTGCAGACCAGACAGCCCCACTTACACTACTCCTTTCCTCCACCCCACAGCCAAGCCCGGCCTTCAGGCTACAATCTGTCATCAAGTACTGGGCTTGACACCCCATGGCATTGGAGGAAAGGACCTCCAGCATCACGGGTTCTTTGACCAGGCTGTCTGAGAGCTTTCTCACACCACCGTCACCTTGTTGTCCTCTCAGGGCCAGGCGCACCCCAATGGTGCTTCAGACCAAGCACTCCAGCACCACCACCCCAAACACCTGGACCTTCACCCCTGAGACTGGGGCACAGCCTCCGAGTGACCAAGAGAGTGCCAGGAGACGGGCTGGCTGGCTACCTGTGACTTTATTTGGACACTTGACTTGGGTTCATTTTTCTTTAATACAGCTTTGTTGCTTCAGTAAAAGTTTGATCTTTTGACTTCACACACTTGGCTTCATTTTCTTTCTTTTTTAATAAAGTCTTTGGTGGAAAATTTCCTTTAGGAATTGCGTTTAAGAACACATAATATAGCGATGACTTAAGTGCGGACTTGGACTCTCAAAGCAGTTAAGAGTGGTGCTAGGTTTATATCCCTCGTACGATGGATGCTATATAACTTATAAGGATGCTGTTTAATAAGAATGTTGGGAAATAGGAGTGAAGCCTCGTCTCATGCTATAGCTCGAAAGCAATAGTTGGATAAACTCGATTTGGTTAGTACCACCAGCCATTCGCGCGTATGGGAGAGTAGACCAACAATCTAGTGGCCATGTGTAATTACTCAAAGTAATACATATATATAAATCATATCTCACAGCGATCGTTGCAAACATCAAACACTAAACAGTCTTCTATCTTACATCTAATATAGGACGTGCTCACACTGGGTGTCAATGATTAGGAGCTCTCTGGACCAAATTTTCACCGAGACCTAACACTAAACCAACATGGTCCCACAATCTCACATCCGCGACACTAGTGTTTGATGAGAACAGGTACCGATAGGGATAGAGCACCCATTAACTTTACATCTAGTCATCATGAATCTTTAAGCCAACTCCACTTGTCTTCAGGCGGGTATGTGGTGCTTGACCGAGTGTTTGGTGGGGAGCTCAGGAAAGAAATTGCGTGCTGCTTCTATAACCATATCAGATAAGGCTTCTTGTCGTGCGGCTCGTTGCAACATCCCTGAGCCTGCGAGTGTTCTATGTCAGGTGGTGAATTTCACTCGGCTCAGCCTTGCCTCCCATTCCTCCTCCGCTTCAGCGAGTGTCCCTCGAGTGTTTCGCTTGTTGGAGGATCCGAACGAAGCGCTTTGGAATTGCTGAGCTGAAGATTATGGGAAACTTATGCTAGAGACGTAGCCGCTACTCATTGTGAGGCATTGTGGTGTCAAGGGCTCTGCGAAGGCAGAAGCTATGCCACAGATCTCTAAGCGAACTCCCTGGACTCGGGGCTGCGTGTTCTTGAGCTGGCTGATGCTGCTATATGGATCTGTGGTAGTACTCCCTGTGAACTGATAGGCTCGCAGGTGATTATGCGGTTTCTCCACCCTCGACAACTCGCCTTCGCTGCAACTGGGACAGCCTGTAGTTGAAGATCCTCTCTTCATAGGCGTGAGTAGATCTGGAAGTGTAGGGCTTCATGAGGTTAGGGTTCTGGAGGGAGAAGGCGTCATCCCCCACGATGAAGTAGGGCACACTTTGCGTGTCGTTCGGGCAGGGGGTCTGGATCTGGAAAGCCATGATGAGGTTGCCTTCCAGCCCCTCCTTGAGGTCACTGGCGTTGTATACCTGAGCATCTGAACATAGCCGCTGCCTGAAGCATCGATGTACATAGAACTTGTAGTCAGCAATCGACCATGGCAAAGAGGACGATGCTGAAAAGCCCTTGTAGTTGAAATAAGTGGAGCCCACATTGGGTGGTGCTTTGCAGGCCACGTGCTTCCCATCTATGGCTCCAACGGTGTGTGGGAGTTCCACCTCTGGTACCACTGCTCTACAATTTTCTTCCATCCTTCATCAGTTGGAGGCCACAGTGGAGGAGCTCCTCCAGGTATGTTCGATGATGGGCCTGCACCACTTCTCTGACCACAATGCTGATGGTGTTGTGTGGCACCCTCCAGCCATACTGCATGCTCCTGTAGTGGTCCCTGAGTTCAGGTGGCGCAGAGTCGACTTGCCACCTGTTGAGCCCAGGTTCCAGGCTGGGCCGGGAAGTTGGTGTTTGCCTTGGTCCACCCTGGGTGTCCAGGCGCTGCACAAACTTCGTCAAACATGGCTGGAGGCATCCTCATGAAGTTCTGGAACCGCCGAGTGTCTTCGTTCCTGAGCTCCACCATCAGCTTGTTGTACAGCCCGTACTCTGCTCTTCTCCTGATCCATCTTCGGACCCAGACGCTTCTTGGTCGCCTCCTTTTCTTCTCGCAGTAGAGTTCACAGAGCCTGCGCAGATGGCTTCGCACTGTTGCAGAAAACGATGGTGGCTGCCGAAAGGACTTTGTTGCAATCCACAGTGGACATGACTGGATGCTGTGGAAAAGGAAGAGCCAGATGAAGGCTTGCAAGGTCTGCAACCGCTGGGCTGCTGTTCTGAAAGTGAGATGCAGCGGAGTTGCTCCCCTTTTTATAGGCAGTATAGGTTTTCCGCTAAGGCATCCTCTAGGCATCCTCTATGCATCCTGTAGACATCCTTAATATCCGAGATAGGTCCCCTCTGCGAACGTTTTTTCCGTTTTAAACGCTTTTTTTCCATGCTGCATCCGTTCTGCATACCGTTCCGCTTCCTCCCTGGCGTCCAGAGTGGATGTGAGTTCCGTGGATGCGCAGCGCGATGCCTACGGATATAGCGGATGCGTAACAGATGCAGAACGGATTGCGTAGCAGATGCAGAACGGATGAATTCGGATACATTTTCTGTGCAAAAGTTTTGAGCAGCTCAAAACTTTCTGAGCGGATGAAACGTCAATAGATGGATGCTGGATGGCATAGAGAGGAAGCAAAAACGGAGCAGTGAGTAACATCGCGTAACCAATGGATGGCAAGCTTTTTTGTCCGTTTTACATCCTCTTTGCATCCGTTGGTGCAGTGTGACAGGGGCTTAAGATTCTAACATTCCATTCAGCAAACCATTAAACAATTTAAAAGGCTGCAGCAGAAACTCTGACTATGGATGTCTTTCTGATCTATCTGCAAATCTGGACCCCAATGACTGTAATTCAATAGACTCAAAATAGCCCAATGCAACTTGGCAAGGGTTCCATCATAGATCTCTGAATTCAGGCAGAGAAATAATAAAACTAATGTATAGATATGCTTTTATGCTCACTTTCACATTGAGCAGATGGATCAAGTGTATAATTTTTTCAGATCAAAGGGCAACGTTGGCCTTTGAAGATATGTGAAGGTCCAACCAACAAATTGGTTTTCAGAATAACATTTGATCTATTTTCCTTGGAAAATATTTATTTCCTTTATCTAACACATTAAAAATTATGCTCCTGGGGCATCTCTGAAAGGTCTTGGGAACTGTTTAAAAGGTTTGTGAAAATGTATATACCTTTTTCACTCTACTTCTGATGTTTAGCTAAAATGTTGGGAAAGTGCTGAAAAACCATGCATTTTCCAAATTCCCTCAATCGGCCAAAAGGTAGGCAGAAAAACACAATTAGACATTGTACAGGAAGTGTCAGAAGCAAGGAAAAGAAAAGTATCACAGGACATAAAGAAAGGAAAAGCACCAAATATTTACAAATACATACACATTAATTATTCATGAAAAATCTCAAATCTAAGTTCCCTGTATCATGTCCACAAAATTCACATGTAATTCATAAAACCAACATGTTAATTTCAAGTTTATCTTCCTTAAAGTGTTGAGAGGCCAAAGACTTAAACAATTATCTTCAACAGAAAATTCTTTCTGGTGGCATTCTATCTCACAAATACAATATGTTTTTTAACTATAAAATAAGGCTTGGGCTTCTGGTGCCTGCAAGTCACCAGTACATATAGATTTTAAGAGTAATCCCACTCCTTAGTCACTCTGAAAAACAGTAACGTATTCTACACCAGGAAGGGAGAATGAATAATTCATATCAAAACACAATAGCACTTTTAGTAGCATTACACATTTAAATTAGGCAGCAAAGTTCTCTTCAAATAAAGCAGCTAGCCTTAGTTTTGTTTTCTCCTTACATCCTACTCCCTGACAATATCACTGATATCAACCACCCTTCCTCTCAGCAGTCTTATGTTCAAAACAGGAAAGGGAACAGTATTTATTTTCTCTTCCACAGTAGAGGAAAATGATCCATTCCTTTGCAAGAAGATGCAGAGGATTGTGGATCATTACTTTCATTTTATGAACAAAAAAGGGAATGCTTCTCTTTTCAAGACAGTGCACATTGTAGATATCTTACATTGTTCTACAGGATTTGGACATATAGTATGGCTTAATACCATCATATTTGAAAAAGATCAAATAAGAAAGTGAATTGCAGAATATTACCTTAGATCTGAAAATATAACTCTACACTATAGCATACAGGAATCATAGTGAGAGATGAAACTTCACTAAGTCCCAAGGAAAACAGAGCAACTTCTAGAGAAATTTAAGTGAGTTCTATTAATTTTCTTACAGGCTGAAAGCTCCAAAGAGCAATACAAAAATCCTTTCCATTGAACCCCTTATATTTAAAAGAGGCAAGGCATCAGATATTTCAATTCAGATATTTCAATTTATAATTGTACAAGATTGAATATAAAACTAGACATGGCAAGGAGCAACAACATTTCCACCCCTTTTTTTCTTTTCAGATAAAAATTGAAAAGTAATTTAGCATTATGTGGCTGTGAATTTAAGCAGACAAGATGGGGCTTAAGACCTATAAATGAGCATATATTTTTTAAAGAAAAAGATAGCCAAGAAGAATTTTTCGTATACAACCTACCTCTGCCAAAAAACAAAACAAACGAACAATCCAAAACCAGTTACAGCAGAAGGGCCTCTGACCCACACTATTTCACTGATTTAATTATCAAAGCTGTTTGAGGTTTAACCAATTAAATATGCACACTGCTGTATAACTTGGTAATTCTGAGCCTGAACATAGTCTGGCATGTACTCTAAAAATCATATATGTTATATATGTTAGAAGAGAATCAAAAAAAAATCAATAAGGACAAATGACTGTGACAATACCTCCACTTTTGAGTAAGTAGCGATTGACATCCTGTATAGTGGTGTTAATTGTAGGACCTGTAGGAACACTTCCAGGGGTAACATCAGGATCATTTTCAGGGTCAATATTTTGTAATCCTTTCCATGGTACTCCAGGATGAAATTCTGCTTGGCAAACAAGATGAAATCAACGTTTTACTTCTCAAGAGTCACAGAAAATAGAGATTTATGGAGAGCCTCATATATGGAAGTTTTGGTGGGTGGATTTTGCTGTAAATTTCAGAACTAGTGCATCACTGTTCATTGTTCGACCCCTGGGATTCCTAAGATTCTATATGCTTTGTCCAACAACAGTATGAGATAAATAAAGTGTTTAGATAAAGCCTTAAAAGAACATTGATTCATTTCATTCAGTGGAAATATAATGAGGAAGTGGAACATAAAAAGTAAGCCAGTGCATTTTGAATGCTAGGTAAGGAAATGCATATCTTTTGTCTGGAAAAAAAAAAAACTACATTGGGTTCTCAACAATAGTTCATTTCAGGGCAAAGGACAACTATGTTACTTCGAACATTTGTACAATACTTATTGAAGATTACCTGGTGGCCAATTGATGCTGGAGCCATTGGAGATTTTATCATTATCAGATTTGGCACGTGACCAGCTATGAGGAACAGCTACAGGAGGACTGGCTGGTGATTCATTATTTTGAATAAGATCATACCGGCCATAAGAATCATCAATGGAGGACTTTCCTGGAGGGCCAATACTCAGACCTCCAGGGATAGCACCTGGAAATGGAAGAGGTACAGGCAAGAGGTTATAAGCTTATTAACAATATTAAATGTTGGTAGTGTTTCCTATTGCATCTCACTATCAAAAACAAATGAAACTACATTTCAGTCACCAAAGACAGTATGATTCTGTGCATTTAAAGGAAGGATAGAAGATTAAATTAGGAAAGGTATATAATATATAATGATTCTGAATATCATACATTATTTTAAGTATAGTTATAGATTCAGCGGTTGTAAGCTATATACAATTTACATTAATAATAGAAACATGGTTGATAATAAACTTCTATTCTCTAGGATAATTTTGGAGTTGTTCATTTAAATGAAAAAATAAATCTACTGTGAATATTTCAAAATATTCCGCAGAATTTTTGAAGAAATTAAATTTTCTAACAGTGCTAAGCTAGATATGATTGCAAACTCCTACTGAGTTCAATAGCCTTATTCCAGGAAAAAATAAAACCCTAAAGTTTGTTTATTTATTTAGTTCTAATAAAGTTTATTAAATTTTCACCTTTAAAAAAACAAGTTCTATATATATTTTTTTGCAGTTATTTGTGACATCAGTTATACCATTCTCCAATACAAACATACATACATACATACATACATACATACATACATACATACATACATACATACATGAATGCAGTTCAGCTTCCTTCGGTTATTATCCCACGTCATTGTAGTGCTTTTAAAGTTGTAGNAAAGCACTACAATGACGTGGGATAATACCCGAAGGAAGCTGAACTGCATTCATGTAAGTACCCGCGAAAACTTAAAATACACACACACACACACACACTATTTACAATTACATTTCAAAACTTCTACTTTTGGCATTATATTTTATTTTTATTTTCTAACCAGACATACCATTTTTCCCAGGCCATATAGAATTCTTTATCTTCCCTCTCCTGCAATTCCATTGTGAATTTGTTAATTTCTGCACAATCCATTACGTTTTTCATAATCATATCATTTGTGAATGTACTATCTAATTTCCAAGTTTGAGGATATAGTATCCTAGCCGCTGTTCAGATGTGTATCATTAGACATTCATTCTCTTTTCTATATTCTCCTTTAATTATCCCTAATAAAAACATTTCAGGTTTGGGTACTATCTTTAGATTTGTTATTTCCTGTAACCAGATCTGTATCTTATTCCAGAATTATTTTGCTTTTGGGCAGGTCCACCACATGTGAAAGAATGTATTGGGTTTCTTTTTGCATTTCCAACACTCTGATTTTAGGTTTGGATGACAAATGAGTTCTATGTATTTATAAAGTATATGCATTACCATGCTTGCTAGGGTTCTGGTCAAGTGGAGAAGCAGCACTGGAAAGATTATCCATTGAATTGGGGTGTGTCCACTGAGGAAGGCGAGACTGGGACTGAGAAGTATCCTTCACTGGCAAACCACCAGGAATGTCCATACTGTTTACATTCATGTTTGGGTTCAATCCAGCTAAAAAGAAGTAGATAAACTGTCAGACTTTCTTAATTCCTGGCATTTAATGGCAATTTATATTTCAGGTCATAAGTTAACAGTATATGTCTATTGATAAGGCAAATGAGGAGAAGAGGGGAGAGGAAGGGGGAGGGGAGAAAAAAAGCATTAGGAATAGAAAAGAAAATTAAATATCACCTTAGCTCACTTCATTACTTCTAAAAACTCAACATACAGATGTATAAATATTCTTTTCTTTTGCTGACATGGAGTTTATTTTCTTTCATTCTAAGATCCTAAATTTTAATACTACTGGAGAAATCTTCCTGGTGTTATAGGAATAAGAGAGTAATATTTCTGAAAAGATAGATTTAAGAGGTCCAGGATATATGGGCTATGCAATATTTTCCTGAATCAACTCTATAGATGAAAAAAAAATGTGACAACATGAAGAACTCCAAAGGTTAACGGCCAGTTTTTAGGATTATTCCAATATGTAGGATCCAATCACTTACACAGTAGCATTAGCAAATTCTGTATCTGCCAGGCACTCAAGAGAAATATTAAGTATAGTATAACAATATTTCCACGATATTCATTTCTTCCAAGGCACTTTAATTCCATAATGAAGTGTGAAGCCAGAAAAAAGTGTTCAAATACAGGACAATTAGCAGAGGTCTTTCAGAAATAGATATATGTACTGAAAACCTGTAAATGTCTTCGTATTTTCTTTCTTCTCTATCTAAAAATGGTTTTTATATATAAGAAATACATGGATTGGAAACCAGTAGAGAATTTATAGTTCTATATTTGTTAGATTGGGAAGTTAAAAAAATATTCTTCCAAGGAAGACAATGACACTTTTATAATGCTGCCAAAAAAATGGCATGGATCTAATCCCTAGGAGTTGAGTTCAACTATAGTGTGTGTGTGTTTGTGTGTGTGTTGCTGCACTGCTGTGTCCTGGGTTAAATAACTACATCATCATAAAAATGCAAAAGGAACATGTAGAAAAAGAAATTAAAGGAAGACAGAATCAAAGAATGAGGAATTTTAGTTATCCATGAGCAGGCAATTGGACAACTTTTCGATATTCTGGACTGTAATTCTCATAATCTATATGACCAAGGACTAGTTGGGATCTAAATCCAGAAAAATATTAGAGGGTACTAGGTTAACCATTCATATTTCCCAAATAGAAAGTTTTGTGCTTGCTGACACCTAGTGTTATGAATAGGAATCATCTACATTTTACTCAAGGAAAAACATAGAAGCTGCATCTGATAGTGATGAATGAGGCAAAAAGACTTGGGCAATAACGAGGGGAGAGAGAGACAGAGAAAGAGAGAGAATATTATTAGTAAATTATGAACAGTAAAGTCCTACACAAACCCCACTTACCAAGGGGGTAAGGAGCAAAGGTGTTCGGTGAAGACTGTTGCTCTTTGGTCTGCAGATCAGATAGGCCAGGAGCTTGGGGATGGGGTGAAAAGTTATCCATGGCTGATTTGCCTGCAGAGGGGTGCAAAGATAGATGTGGAGGGGGTGGCTGCTGCTTCATAAGCAGGGCCTGGGCCAGCTGGCGCTGGTGCTGCTGAATTTGCTGCTGCATGTTATTGATTGTACGTGCAACCTACAAAATAATAGTAACAACAATTTTAAAAAACAGCCCAAAGACATGGTTTTGTACTATGAGCCAAAGAGCTACTCTAGCAATAAACTCCTTGGTGATGAGTTTATCACCATCAGATATGTCAGGCATAGGATACAGAAACTGAAATCTGCTATTACAGATAGTCTTTTAAGTTACGACCATTTGTTTAGCAACCATTCAATTACAGTGGTGCCGAATGGACTTAGGATGGTCCACAAAGTTATGGCCATTGTAGTATCCCCACAGTCACCTGCTCAAAATTCATGTGCTTGGTGCCTCACACACAGGGGTGCTTCAACTTACCCCCATCTGTCTATCCCCTGCCCCCATTTATGCCCTTTGGACCACCTGCAATTCTGTGATCCTTGACACCCTAGCTAACCATCATTGTCTCTTGCTGCTGACTAAGCATGCCTAATGTGGTCCTTCAGCTTTCTTCCCCAGGTTACTCATGGCCATTTTCTCACAATATCTGGAGTAGACTGCCCCATGTGGCCATCATTTTCACGCAAAGGGCAGGGCCAGGCATTCCTCATCAGCAGTGGGAGGAAGAACATGGTGAAGATCATTTGATCTGGCAGAGTGCAAGGTGGCAGGGCCTTGGAGTTCGGAGTAGTGAGGGTGACTGTTGCTGGGTGTTGCTCACTGTAATTTCTCAGGGTGGCAAGAAGGCCCCTTGTGCCATTCTCACTTGGCTGGAGCTGGGTTGTACTTTGTACTGTAAAGGACTTCAAGGCGCAGCTTAGGGGCTCTTGTAGAAGAAATCCCTTCATGCCATGCTGTTGGGCTGGGGCTGGGCTTCATATTGTGAAGGGCTTTGAGATGTGCTGCACCTTATGGGTTCTTATAGCCTCACAGCCTATGGAATGCCAAGAAGCCCCTTTGTGCTTCATGGCTGGGCTGGGCTTCATGTTGCATTGAAGCATAGAGGCTTTCTGCAGTCCCAGAGTGTCAGTGTATCAAAGCCATAAGCTGCAATATATTCTTTCCCTGGTCTCCCTGAGTTCACACACGTGGATGCATACACCCTGCACCCTTTTTCCCTAGGCTCACTGAGTTTCTGCTGCACTGCAACAACCCGAAATTTGTGCATGGCCTGGTGTTCCTCCATAGCACCCTGTGCTCCTTATCCAGGATTCTTTCTGCTTCCCACTTAATGATCTGGACATCTAGAGTTATGATGTCAATGAAGACTGCTGGGATTGACATAGAGAAGTAATGTGGTCATGTGATTAGCGCTTCACAACTGCATCACTTAACAATGGAATTTCCAGTCCCAATTGTGGTCATAAGTTGAGGACTACCTGTACAATTACTGATTTATTCTTGGATAAAAGAATGCAGCACAGAATCTTTATTTTATAAATAGTCTTTACTGACGGTACATCTGGAAATGAGTGAAACCTACTTGCTGCTCCTGTTGTCTGATGGGTCCGGAAACATTACGCTGAGCCTGTAACATCTGCTGCTGGATTTGTAAACGTTGGTATGCCTGAAAGATACAAAGAAAGGAATCATATGAAAACAGAACAAGGACATCCAATACTTACAGTGTATTTAGTCAGCATTTGAATAGCTTTAGTACTTTTCCATTCTGCCATTCCACTGAACTGTGCTCCAAAATCTTGAAATTCCTAACTGCACTGAATTTGAGTAAATTTCAGAGCAGACATGAGCTGCAATCAATATTTGGCCAGTTAGAACTGAGGATAAAGTATTAAATATACAATGAGAAAAGTATAAGTATCATCATCTGAACATATTTCAAAAAGTAGAAATGAGAAGTGATATACCTCTTCATTCAGTCCAGGACTACCCTCTTGCCTATTTTGCTTGCAGAACCATATTTAGAAAGAAACCCTACTTATGCCAATATTGGATTTCTAAATGTAAAACTGGCACGGATTTACAGAAGGCTACATTTTGATGAGAAACAGAAGGGTAGAAAAATGATACGTATTTTAAAAAGAAACCTTTCTATAGATGCTTTCTATGGATGGAAACCCTGCTACGACTAACTACTTCTGGAATTCAAGACAATTTGTAGAGGTCAGGAAGCTGAGGAAGGACTTGCATGTGGAGCTTGGAAGATATCCCATGGATTTAGATTTCCATTTTGTTTGAAAAAGAACAGCGAAGCTAATAGGTTTTTGTAATTAGCAGAAACAAGAACTTTATCATGGATCACCTCTGCTTATGAAATTAAGACACACACATTTCCCCAGTAATTAAAAAAGGATTCCTAAAATGTATGAATATCCATTGTATGTATGATAGCTATACCAAAGTGACTATAAGTCTTTAATCTATCAACTGCATGAACCATTAATGCATGAACTATTTAAATGATGGTTCTGATGTGAAATATATGCCTGTCTTAAAGCATTTATTTTTTAATTGCTCAAGAAGATAGGTTAAGAACCATTTTAAATTCTACCTTTAAACTAGATGGTTGTGGCACTCACTTATTCTCTGCCCAGTCTCCATCACTGCCAAAACCATTTTCTCTTCTTCTCCATAGGCGCTTTTTCAAAAGGTACTGGACTTTTATTTTTTGTTTTTTCTTTAGGATGGTTGGCTTCTCATCCAAGAAGCTTCTTTAGTTCTGACTGAATGAGTGGAGAATGGAATGATTTATATTCCTTGCAGTTATCTGGTCATTAGTACTCTTTCTGAGAGTTGCTGAGGCCACTTGGAGGTTTAGAATATAAATCCTTCCATTCTTCACCATTCAGTCAGAACTGAATGAGTTTTTTGGATGAGAAGTGAAACATCTTCAAGGAAAAACAAAGAAAATCCAGTTGCTCTATGAAAAAGCACCTTCGGGGCCACCATGACCTGGATGACTGAGAATCTCCATAGACACCTCTCTCTCCATCTTTTAGATCAGGATTATTAGAAGTAAACAATCCCCAATTCAATAGCATGGCTTGGATTCAGCTCTTGCAAAAGAATACATTAAATTCCATAGTAATATTTTAACATTTGGAGTTATGTGATGTAATATAATGTTTCTGTGCTCTGAATCCCATTGAAGAAAGTCCAAAAGACAGGTTGATCAGAGCTAGCTTGACCTATTGTTTCTGGCACCAGACTAGAAACCAAGTGACTGTGTATTTTAGCCTTGCCTTAAGGATGAAAGCTGGCTAGATAACTTTTGGCCACTTTCTCTTTCTCTCAGTCCATCTCTCCTAACTGTTGTGGGGAAAATAAGAGGAGAGGGATATTAAGTATGTTCACTAGTTTGAGTTTTTAATAAAAATAATAAAAAGGATAAAATATCTAAGCAAACTAAATGCACAATTACAGTTACTTTGAGAAGAAATCATACATAACTCTTAGTAATGATTAACATGTAGTAGGTAAAATTATAGGGACTGAGTTTTGGTAAAGAGAAAGGCAATAGAAATAGGGCGAACATTCTGAGAACCACTAGCAGTTCTAGGAAATGGTTCTGGTGATGCTGCTGCTTATATGATTCAGAAGTTAGAGAGCAGAAAAATCTGGAAATAATCAGCAAAATATGAGACTAAAAATGTTCAAAAGAAGATAGGAAGATAGTACCTTTATTAATTGTATATAATTTCTTTGGTTTTTTTAACTTACCAGCTGCAGCTGATAGAGCTGGTTCAACATCGTCATATGCTGAGGATTAATTGGCGAGGTTAATAGTGCAGGATTGAGACCAATGTTTTTTGCTGCAAACTGCAAAAGCTGTGCTTGAACCTGAGATATAATGAAACAGTTTATTACTATAATTTACATTCTGCTATACCAGAATTTAAGCAAAATACACTAATGGCATGTGATCTGATTTTCTGTGATTCTTTTGTGTTTATTTTTGATAAATATATAAAAAACCCAAGAAATTTATAGTAACTGCTTGGATCAGACAAAATAGTAGCATATTGTACTTGCTGCATATCATAACTAGGGTTTTCTTACTTAAGATTTCTACTAAATATGTATTGAACATGGTATAGAAATAGTCACTGGTAGAAATATAATCAATCTTTGCAAAACTGAAGAATAACTGAAGAAAAGAAAGTAGCATCCGGATTGCTTCAGGAAAATCAGAGTTAGTGGTTAATGCAACCTGGATTTCTATACTCCTGGCTACTGACAAAGAAATTTTCCCAATTCTCTTTAATTTTAAAAAAGTTTTCAAATTTCAATGTGTTATGTTTCTCCCTTATTTAGTTCCAAGGTTGTCTTATCTTCAACTTTACCATCCTTCTTGGAGGAGGAGGGCAGGTGGGAAGGTCCTTGGTGGTCTCTGCAGCTCCCATTAAATCCCAAAAGAAAACATCATGAAAGATTCTCATCAGAGAATCCCTTTTTCCTCTAGAAATGATCCACCCAATTATTTCTCCACAATTTTAGATGTGACTTGATCAGCCCTTGGTGTCCAGCTCTGCCAACTATAATGTTGTCAATCTCCACTAACCTGAGGGGAGAGAAACTGAGGCACTTGAGCACGAAGACTAGGCTGGGATGAGTTAAGAGGTTGCACTGGCGGTTGCTGCGGCTGTTGCATGGTCCTGGCTTGTGCTGCTCCGCTATTGCCAAACATACCTAGATTGCCACTCGGTATCTGCAGAATAACAAAATTCACATTTTTCAGAAGTGCATTTTGCTTGGTGGCAATCATTTGAATTGCTCTAAATGTTATTGAACAGGAGCCCCACCCCCCGTAAAAACTAGCAGAACTTTCAATCGATACTTGAGTGAAATGTTACATTAAAGCTCAGATAGTATCAGTACTAGATACCAATATACTGATGTTTTAGTAGATATTTCCACAAATATCTACTTTATGGAGTAGAACCATCCAAAAGTATAGTATATAAAACTCATATTTGTAGTCAGCCATATGTGGGCACTTCCCCCTCTGATGGTTACTTTGAAGGAGTGGCTACCTCAAAACTTTCAATTTGCAAGCACTGTTAGAAGACAGTCAACAATATGGTCAAAACAGCACAACCATATGGGGAGAATTGCTAATAGAAATGGTTTAAATATACATATGTGTGTGTGTGTGTGCGTGTGTGTGCGTGTGCGTTTATAAATAAATAAATGTATGGTATTCAGCTTTATTCGGGTATTTTCCCACGTCATTATAGTTGTGCTTTTAAAGTTGTAGCAACGTTTCAGCAGAATCTCATCTGCCAT
>BHFT01006715.1:0-36710 GCA_004320025.1 Laticauda laticaudata | reverse complement strand
GATAACAACGGATGGAACATTTTCTCGTCCGCTGTGTCCTTTTTACATACTTTTTGCATCTGTCAGCCTATGTGACAAGCCCTTTACATATAAGGTCATTCATATACTGCATATACACAGCAAAAGAATGAATGTAAATTTTAATGCATGATTAATTTGATTGTTTTTCATGAAGCATTAAGAAGCTTAATATGAAGAGTTGAGTAAAATCAATCTTACAAGAATAATGTCTGGTTCTGAATGTGAGACAATATATTATTAGTAGAATCAAGAGTGTTGCTAGGAAAGAATGGACAAGAAAAGGAAATAAGACACTAGAATAAAGGTAGAATGAATGCAGGAATAAAGTACAAGGCACAAAAATGCTACTCATAAATTAATTCACCCATCCAAAATGGAAAGTGGGTTTGAGGAAAGAAGATATGGAAACTGTTTGAAAAAAATTTTACAGTGTGTCACAGAAGTGTATACAGTTATGTCAGTGAAAATAATGAACAGCTAAAATGATGAAGGACACTATGGATTGAAGAAAAAAATATAAGAGATATAAGAGAAAATATATATAAGAGGATGTTTGTTGTAGAAAAATTAGAATGAAACATTTTTTTAATATGTATATTGAAAGAAAAAATGCAAAAGATGTATTCAAAAAGAACAAGGAATAGTTAGGATTTTTAAAATGTGATGAAAAATGCAGAATTATTTTGATGGAAATAAAATTTAGTTTTGGAAAGTTATGGAAAAATGTAAACAATGAGCTACCAATAGAGCACCTGAAATTGAAAAATAGATTACATATTGAGGATGATTGGCAAGTGTTACGGTTAGCAGGAAAGAAGATTAATTTCATGCCTCCCAGTCTTTTTTTATTCCTACCAACCACATAAATTTTCTTCATAGAGGTCTATTCCTAAGATACTTTCAAGTCTGTCAGATGGTGCTCCATTCAGAATCCAAGAAAGAAATACTTAGACTCCATTAATTAGAGAAAAGGTATCTTTTACTGGAAGTCAAGTGGTAGCAAGAGTAGAATTTCTGAATCTGAGAAAATGAGCACCGTTAAGTTTACATATACAAAGTGATGGCAACATTCCCATCCCAATAGTTCAAGTTTGGCTCATTTCAATTAAAGTTGTGTATTGGGCATCATGTGGGCATCTCAGGTGGTGATGAGGCTCCTGTCTCGATTGATGCGCTTCGACAAACTTTGGAAAAGAGTTGCGGTTTGCGGTTGCATAGGGTAGAAGCGTAAGCAAGAATCTTCCCCGCACAACTTATACAGTTCTGTTTTGTAACACCTGCTAGCTCGTTTCCATAACATGTCCCCCTTCCTCCCTCCATTATTCATGGACAACTGAAAGATGGCAATAGCAAATGGAGAGAAATCTTGAAGGTCTGACGATTCGGGCTCTGCCTGGCAAAGAGGCATTTAGTTCCCTCTAAAAGATATAAACTAGAAGATAACAGAAAGATATATCATTGTAGGCAGCATAATATTGAATATTTTCGGGTTTATCAGGATATTTTAGTAGCGAAAATGCCTTGATAAGCTTAGGAAGCTCTACATTCCCAGCCTATTGGACTGGGAAAGGAGGAAAGTGTTTCTAAACAACCAAATATTGGAGTCGACCCTACCATTTGTTTTCAAGAATCCAAAATTTTTCTTTACTTCAAAAATGTTGTTACACCTTGCTATTTAGCAATGGCAAATGGGGTCGTTCAAACCTGAGTTTGGTCTCAAAGTCGGAGGTATGTTCAGGTTTATAAACCTAACATGAAAGACCAGGTGGATCCATTTTCAGGTTAGTGGGTTTTAGGGTATTTCAGTTGGACTGCCCAACAGGTTCATAATTCGATTCAATTGGGAAGGTTCCATATTTAGGGTTCCCAGCCTTTTTTGGACTTTTTGTGGGTGTCTGCAAATATCTGGGTGGATAAAAAAGACCTTGGTGCAGCAACCTTGATATGGTTTTTTGTGGATTCTCGTTTATTATCATTTTTTTATGGGCTTATGATATCGTCTAATGCTGTTACGAGTAACTGGCCAGGTAAGCTGGAGGTGTGTTATCCATTCATCAAATGACTGAATGTAGGTTTCTGCAACTGTGAAGTTGGGTATTAAAATCTTGTCTACCAGTTTAGAGATGGAGTTAACCCGTACTTCTATGTAACCAACTGTTTATATCCAGCCTCAGTGAATGGCAAGGTAGGCGTATCAGCCCAATCATCTTGCTGAATATATTTATTATAACATTAAGATACCTGTTCATACTAAGTTGTCGCTCTCACAAGCCCCATTAGTTTGTGGTGTTGGCGGAGCTTTAAAGCCGCTGGGCAAAGCCCAATAATTCCGAAGAACTTCCTTCCAAATAGTTTGAGTAAACGTGGAGACAACCCCTAGTCTGGAGATTTAAATGCGTTCAGAACCCCTAATGTACCTGTACGATATTAAAATAATGGTTTGGTCCAATGTTTTCGGGCAGATGGGATTTTCGCACAACGTATGAAATGTACCTGGTTTGGGAAACAAATGCTGTTTACAATCCAAATAACTGTATTTTCCCACACGCTTCAGGTTAATTCTAGCTATAAAATCGCATTAGAGATTTTCCTTTCGCATGGAGCAGTGGTCGAGCCACATTTTGTAAGTTAAGCCTGCTGATGTTAACCTGCGGAGACGTTTGGCCTGAGGCACAAATAGTGAACACGGCTAGCCAGCATAGAGTGCTCAATGTCCTTTATTCAGAAGGCCCACGCAAAAATTGCCTTTTAACCAATTGTAAGGTCTTTCAACGATCCAAAATCGTCCCTAGCAGCTTTAGAGTCCATTGGCAGCGAGCCTTGGCTGGTAATTTTGGTTTTCTCATTCTTCGGCTGGGGAACATTTTTAATTTGGCCCCCAACACATGCCAATCCATCTTTAACCGGGTACAGGTTATTTGAGTGGAGGCAAGGAACCAATCCATCAAGAATTCGGAAGGGCTTCTTTTAATTGTGCAGTTAATTCATTTGGAAAAATCAACCTTCCTTTCTTTTTGCTGGGCTCTGGTAACCACTTTGAGCCACCATCTGTTTTGGGTTGGGATAGACTGGGGTACCAACTTTTGGGCGGAGGCATATTATATGAGGGTAATCTAGATAAAGCATCCCCATGAAGTTCCCTTCCCTGGAATGTACTTCAATGAAAAACTAAAGCGTTTAAAGTACTACACCCAGCAAACTTACTTGGGAGACAGCTCCAAGGCGTTTTCAAAGCCTGAATGACTCCAAAATTTTTATGATCCAATCCACGCCTCAATGGATGTTTTTTGCCCCTTCTAGGAAAATGCTCCACTGGTGTAACAGTGGCCAGCAAACCTGCAAAAAGCTTTCTTTTTCCCAGATGGCCAATTCTTCTTTCAGTTTCGCGTTAATTTATGGCAAGTTATAGTGCACACGGTTGGGCAGAGTCCCCGTCTAGTTTGCCTTGTAAGTCACGCGCCCGACTGCTATGTTCTCTTTGTATAAGCTTGGATTACAAAAAAGAGTGTCCATGTCCAGGTGCTTGGAATACTAGTTCACAGCAGCAACAGTTGTTTCAAGCTTCTCAAAGTGGGCTTGACAGTTTCCATGGGACCACTCCAGGGGTTTACAAAGGCTTTGTTTCACCTCCCCTTTGGTTTTTTGGGCCGATTGTGATAGGGCCTTTGCAATCTTCGCAAAGCAGCGATAAATTGACGGTAAAAATTGGGGCAAATCCAATTATTCAATTGGAATTAATCCAAATCCAAATAGTCAATTTTTTTCCTGGCTGGAGATCACATTGGACAACTTTGCATACAGTCTTTCAGCTCGAAGTTTTTCCAGAACTGACCGCACTAGTTTCACACGTTCCATCACGAGGCTCCGTGTAGATAAGAATATATCAAGATAAACACACCTCTTTGTATAAATGTTCATACGGCCAAACACCTGGATTTATGTATGCAGAAATTACTGCAGGGGCCCTGTAGGCAATTGGAAGCATTGTTGAATTTGAGAACAAACCCCTTGGGCAGTTAAAAGCAGTTTTTTCCACTCATCCCCTTCTTTAATTCAAAACTCAGTAGTATGCTTCTCTCAGGTTGAGTTTCGTAAATTTTCCCTTGGGCGCAAGTGGGCCAACATATCTTCAATGCAAGGGAAGGGAGTGTCTTCATAACTCTAGCGGGTATTCTGCTTGAAAATTAGTATGTTGAATAATCAAGAAGATGTTCGGGAAGCAAGGTAATTCAAAACAGAAACCAGGAGTGAATAATCAGGCATACAGAGTAGCCTTTCCCATTTGATAAGGCATCCAACGTAGTCTCAAAACAATGGATAGGACCACCAATCTTTGCTTCACTATGCGATGGAATACTCACTCGACTTTGTGTGTGCTCGAGCGACTTCGGGGGACCACTAAATGCCACGCTGATGTGGATGCAAATAAAGATCATTTCCATAATTGTGTTCAGAATCCAAAGGAATGACGTTGACCACCTAAGCTCTCACTCTCCACGCTCGCGCTCTCTCACTCGCTCTTCTGACAGCCTCTCTCTGATTGGTACTGTCTGATACGTGATACGTTACAGTGTATACAATTTCGGCATCTCTATAGGAAGGTATCCACGTCTTCTGGCTACATTGTCATACTGCATAGCATCTGATTCGTGAGATTCACAATTATGCTGCGGTGGGAGCTCACTTGTGCGTAAAGGTCCTTTTTCTCATAGAGTACACCACACACTCTAGTTCAAGAATGTTGCTACGATTGTGATAGTAACTTCTCGTTTCTATCTTCTTTCTTTCCTTTCTTTCTCTTCCTCTTTCTTAGTATTCTTCTTCTTGGTCTTCTTCATATATATATACGTCTGACGTGCTCCTAGGTCTTTGTCCGGTCTTTCTCGCCCGCGCTTCTTTAGCGGTTCGCGGCTTTCATTGGTCTCCTCTCTTCTCTCATTGTCTCTGTGTGCTCTTTTGCTTCCACTCTCACCTCGTCTATTTTGTTCATCTGATGTCTTTCTTGTTCCTCTCTCCCTGTTCTCCATTGGTGCGTGTGTTCCTTCTTCTCTTTCTCTTTACGATGTTCTCGTTGCTTTATCTTCTCTTCCCATGTAATTCAAGAAGAGCATTGGTGGCTTGACACGAGCCCATACTCGTAAGATTCTCAAAGGCAATAGACTGCCCACAGGTATTGCGGACGCCTCTGAATCTTCTATCATAATTTGTTGATTTTATCGATTCATTACTTTCTTTATACAATTTGGTTTCGGAGTGAGAGTGTATTCTATGTTTAATGTCACAGTGTTGTTCTGGAGCAAGTGCCTTTCGGCCCACTGCTCCTTTGTGGGAGCATGGCACACAATTTTTTGCTATGCTCTGCCTCTGAAGACTACAGATAAGAGGCTATGGGCTGGTGTGAGTATGTGTGATTTGACATGGATGTGTGAGGAGTCTTCAGCCCTTAAGCCCATATTTCATACCACTACTTGACTCCGAGCTGATACCACCTTGTTGCACCCAGAGTCTAACAAGGCCATACATTTCCCCTTTGGTCCCGATGTGGGTACCTTAATCTATCACTGGAATGTCATAGGGCCCCTTGTTTGACTTCAACAGTGAGTTGTCTTACCGATTCGCGATTCACTCTCTTCAGAAGAGGGTTGGAAGTTCCCAAGCTCCTCTCCTTTCAGGGGTGATCTCTACAACGCTCCTCGTGCTTTAAGCGCCTTTTCGCGAGGCTTTTGCTGTGTTTTTTCAGGTTTTCTCTTCCTCCTCCTGGCGACACTTTGCTGAGCTTGCATACGGCAGTCTACAGCCTAGTGACCTGCCTTCCCATATCAGAAGCATGCAGTGGTCTTGGGTTTTGCCGCCATCCCTCCCTTTGAGGTTTTAAGGTTTTCTTGAGGACTGGGTGGGGGAGGATTTGCTCCAACCAAGACCTTCTGGCGTCCTGTTTTTGGGTCACGATCAATTTCCCACCTCTGCTGGGCACGTACCACAGCTGCATCTCACTGGGTCTCTTCTGGCAATACAAGCTTTGGATAAACATCTACATTTCAACCAATCTTTTAAAAGCTTCTATTAGGGCTCCCTGGGACTAGCCCTCGAATATGACACAACCAGCTCTATAAATAAATTCCTGGATATCGTCGGCACTGATCTCCGCCCCCGATTTATTGGTCTTCATCCTAATTCTGGCCTTACTGTTCAGCAAGGTGGGTTCTTCAACCTGGCCCACAGCATAGTGCATGAGCAGGTCATAATTCGCAATCAGCTGTGGGGGGGGGCATTATCATTATGCAAAGTCACCATCCACTTTGCAGCTGTCCCTCCAGAGCCTGGTAACACACCTAACTTTGGCTGCTTCCAAGGAAAAAATCCTGCTCGCATATTCCTCCATATGGCTCCAAACTTGGTGCCAGGAAGAAATCCTAACTCTTGGGGATCCGCCCCATAATTTTACTTTCAACGGAGGGACCCTTTGGAGTTCTAACGTTCTGGCAATTACTCCCTCACCAGGGGCCGCCCTGCCCTGGTTGATTTATGGGGGTGGCTGCTCTGATTTCTTTTGGCTGGGGCTGGCCTCCCCCTCTTCCCCCTCATACCTTTGATCAGTCTGAGGTTCTCCGACAGCTTCATTTAGAAGATGCATGGCTTGAGTTAGTAAAAAATTCTTTCTTTCTTTCTCTTTCCATGGCTCTTCTCTGCCATGCCAATGGGTAGTGGTCACTCTGGGAGGAGGCTTTTCCTCAGGATCCTTCCAGCTGACTCCCAGGGACCATTTGGGTTTTACCGCTAGTTTTTCACCAAAACTTAATTCTGCTAACAAGTTGGCTTCCCCTGCCACTCTAACAGGAGGGAATCTGGTCCTCCAGTCACTCCCACATCTTCTTGGTCACTGGCTGGATTAGACATTGTGTTCAGACTCCCACGGAAGAAAATTTATTAATTCTCCACGTAGGCTGGTAAAGTGAGATTCAAAATAATGTCAGCTGGTGCTCCATTCAAAATCCAAGAAATACTTAGACTCCATTAATTAGAGAAAAGTTATCTTTTGCTGAAAGTGAAGTGGAAGCAACAGAAGAATTCTGAATCTGAGAAAATAAGCGCATAAATCACATATACAAATTGATGGCAACGTTCCCACCCCCAATAGTTCAATTGGCTCATCCAATTAAAAGCAGCGAGGGAAGTGTGTATGTGTGCTCGCCCCGAGGCTGTTTCTATCGGACAATCAAAGTGGCTGGTGACTGCATTTGGGGAGCTTCCATCACCTGAAAGAGACTGCCTAAAGACGAGGGGACATGGGCAGCCACGCCTCACCTCGAAGCGGCTAGGAACTCTGCCTTCAAGGCAGCTTTCCTCTGCCGAAAAAACCGGCCTCGGGGCGAGAGGAGTGTGTGTGTGTGTGTGTGTGTGTGTGCACTCGCCCCGAGGCCGCTTTTACTGGTGGCTGGTGACTGCACTTAGGGAGCTTCCATCGCCTGAAAGAGACTGCTTAAAGGCGAGGGGACATGGGCAGCCACTCCACGTCCAGAAGCGGCTGGGGACTCTGCCTTCGGGGAACTTCTATCGGCTATCAGGGTATTCTAGCCTAGGCTACCTGCAGGGCACTCCTAAAGGCAAGTTTTCTCCCCGTCCCCCCACCCTTCCCCCACCCATTTCTCTTCACCTCATGTAGTTCTAATGAATGATGTGAGAAATGGCAGGGAAACGCATTATTTAAATAGGCCTAAATTTTGGGGGTGGGGCTTAATTTCACCTCATGCCTAGAAATCATGCTGGGCCTTCCTATTGGTGGAGGCATTCCTATTGGTGGAGGTATTGTTGGAGAAACACGGTATCTATATCTATATCTGTATCTATATCTATCTATATATCTATTGATATATCTATATCTATATGCTGTTCAGCTTCCTTTGGGTATTATCCCACGTCATTGTAGTGCTTTTAAAGTTGTAGCAACGTTTCAGCTTTAAAACGTTTCAACTTTAAAACCACTACAATGACGTGGGATAATACCCGAAGGAAGCTGAACAGCACACATGTAAGTACCCGCAAAAACTTAAAAAAACATATATATATATATATATATATAACGTTTCAGCAGAATCTCATCTGCCATCATGATTCTGCTGAAACGTTGCTACAACTTTAACAGAACTACAATGAGCTACAACTTTAACAGAACTACAATGACGTGGGATAATACCCGAAGGAAGCTAAACAGCACAAATGTAAGTACCCGCGAGAGCTTAAAAAAACATATATATATATATATATATATATATGTGTGTGTGTGTGTGTGTGTGTGTGTGTGTGTGTATACACACACACACACCATACACATACATACATGCATACATACATAGTTTAATTTATCTGTGGGTAATGTATGAAGTATACTTATAATTATAGAAGTACATCTCGTTGAGAAAATGAACATGGGATACTTTTATTTTCAGAAGTTGTCATTAATGGCTGACCGCTAAATAATTTTCTTTAAATGTTAGATGAATTGCTGTATGATGCAATGAGAAATACAATTCCGAAGATTAGTTTATCAAAAGTAGCTGTGTTTGACACACAATCATTATATAAATAATTACAAGCCATGGTGAAATATCAAGAACAAGTAGATGAATTAATAAGGTGTTTACTAAAGACAGGAAAATAGATGGAGAAATTCTAAGACAAGCAAATGTTAGTCAAAAGGTAATAGGTAGTATGTGTGTGTGGGAGTGAATGATTATTGACGGTAATAAAAATAAGAGTGTGCCTGTGCCCATATAGTTATATGGATGTGAAATTTTGATATGCTGGGATAAACATATATTTTGAAAGTAAAGAGAACTTACTATAAGAGTATATTATAAAAGCTGTGATGGCACAGACTACTTGTGGTATCTGCCGACTGCCTGCAATTTGGCAGTTCGAGTCTCACCAGGTTCAAGGTTGACTCAGCCTTCCGTCCTTCCGAGGTGGGTAAAATGAGGACCTAGATTATTGCGGGCAATAGGCTGACTCTGTAAACCACGTAGAGAAGACTGTAAAGCACTGTGAAGCGGTATATAAGTCTAAGTGCTATTGATATTGCTATTTCACATTCTTGGCTATCCTATCTCTTTAGAAATCAAACTTCTTTCACAATTTCTTTTCAAAGACTTATTGAAATGAATAAGATAAAGAATAGTATTCTTTATTTCTGCGTCATTCAGGCTGTTCTGACCTTTCCATGCTGGAAGGGTGCATGATGGATATATGTATGCTATCCTAAAAACCTGGTCAAGAAACTCCATTTTAATAGTGGCAGTGCTATTTCCAAGCCTTCTGTGAATTTAGGTTGGGAAAATATATTATGACAAAAGCCACCTACTAATAAAAGTGGATCAGGAAAAGGACTGAATTCCTTATTTATATACAGCTCACGTTCCTTAAAAAAAAAGAAGATATAGGCACGCAAGGATTCCATTCGAAAAAAGACAGCCAGATGGAGTTTGAGAAAAAGAAGGAAGGAAGAGGAAGGAAGTCAGTTCTTTAAAGCCAAATAAAATACTGAACAATTGACTAATAGCTCTTACTTTAATAACCATTTGTTGTGGGTTTTTTGGCTAATAGATGGGACCAAATTGCCATGGCTAGAAAGAACAGTGCTTCAGATTTACCCTCTATCAAAATGCATTTCTTTGCCAAAATAGCTATTATTTATTCTATTCCTCCCTCAATCCTTGTATATCATTTGAATGCTCTGGCTGACTTTAATAATATAGAAAATATAAGTTGAATGGGAATAACCAAACATACACAGTATTTCTCAAAATGAATTCAGCGTAGAAAGAAAATTCTTCACACTTAAATAAGGCTTGATATCAATAAGACTTCATATTATTTACTCTAGGTTTGAATTTATTTTATTATGGCTTTAGGCCAGCATAAGTAAGTCAACGAAAACTCCCATTGACTTCATGGACACAAACAAATAGTTTTCTTGGCAACGTTAACAAAATGGTTTGTCCTCTTCTGGGATATCTTTCTGTAGGGATGTCCAAAACATCCTATTCAAATCACAAAACTTTGGGAAATATCTTATTTTGAGCACATATATTTGACTTTCATTGAAGATTAACTGCTTTATTTTATTTTATTTATGCAATTTATAGTGAAATAAAGCAAAAGTTCGAAAAGATATCATAGAAACCGAAAAATACCATCCAACAGGAATTCAACCTTCGCTTGCTTAAAAGCCTGGGAAAATAGCCAGGTCCTTAATAGCTTCCTAAATAAGAACAGGTAAATAGAATCTTAGAAAATAAAAGCATGATAAGCTGGAAGCCAGTCAAAATTAATGGATGTGAAATGCAAAATAACTACCAAGCTGATTGGTCTGATAAGATTAATAAGTGTTTTGTAAATGAATCATAGAAGCAATAACAAAAAACATGCAATCTTGTTCAGAAATTGCTGGAATCTCCTCTGATAAAAGGAAAGATACATAAAAGTCATTGGACCTGCCTGGTGCATTCACTAGAATGGAAGTAATTAGAATTAGAGCAGTTATCTTTGTAGTCTAAGCAATATAAAAGAACGGTCTTGGCTTTAATGAACATGAGAGTTAATACAGTCCCTTTTCTATCATTATACTAACACATTCATAAGAAGGGCACTATTTTTTATATGCACTCCATTCTACTAGGACTGCCTTCCTTTCTCATGTACACAAAAGAAAATTGAAAGCATGTTGGATAGGAAGATGTTTTTTCAAACATCCCTATCCCCTGTGAATTTAAAAAAAAAAACATTTTGTGTGTGTGCCATGGTTTGAGAGCTAAAATAGTTGCATTGTACCTTTGTTGTCTTCCGACTCAAAGCAGAAAAAGGAATTACAGCTGGCAGCCACACAATTCAGTTCCTTATTTAAACTAAGTAGGGTAGACAAGTTGGTACACTCTAGATATTTTAGACTACAATGTCCAAAATCCTAGGCCATTGACTGTGTTGAATGAAACTTATGTGAACTGTAGCCCTAAATATGTTGAAGAATAACAGCCATACATCATAGCAATTTGGTCAGGTAACCAAAAAATGGCATTTACAGGTTCAGGAGTCATTTTGAAATCTGTAATTAACTTTTTGGTCAACTCAAAGTTACAAAACAGTGAACAAGATTTTGAGTTCTCCAGAATTCTTCATCAGAAGACAGTGTAACCAAAATAGAGCCTAGAAGAGAACATGGCTAGACTTGAACTCATGACATCCACATTTAATCATTGCTTTAAGGTAAAAACTAAGAGGAAGGTGCGGACATTCTGATCATTTTCCACTATGTGTAGGAGTAGTTTTAAATTGTTCCTAGGACTGACAGTTTAATAAACAAACAATACTTAATGCCTGAACTGTGAAAGTATAAAATCCAGAACATACGAAATCCAATACTGCCACCCAAACTTGGAATCCACCGCTTGATAGATGAAAGAAAAATTATGTATATTTTCTTTTGCAGCAAGAGAATGGCCAAACTGCTTGTTCAGCAGTGCATGCAGTTTTTTTGCAACATTTCTCGGCATTTCTTTTTTAAAAAAACCTCTGTACTGCATTATTTGAAAATGGTTTGGATTGGTTTTAGTTTGGCTGAATGTAAATATTTAAATGGCATTTTGGCAGGACATCAAGGTTTTGACTGTTAAAAAGTGCACTGTTTGGCTTGGTGGTGAATAAATTTTAATATTCCTTCTCTAATGCCTATTATTGATTTTGGGACTGGCAATAATATAATGTGCATGTTTTTAGGTCAGGCTTACAAATTTGCTTTAAGAGTTAACAGGTATCTTGGTTCACAGTAGAACTGCAAGATTATTATTTATTAGAATTATTACTCATTGATGAAATAACACAGAAAGAAATTGCTGTAGGAGCTATGAAATAAGGACCAATTTCAAATTATAAGGCAGTTTTTTTAAAGTAAGTGCAGCCCATCCACAGCTAATTAGCTTGATTTCCTCTGAATAGAATCATTCCCTTAAGGCTAGGTCCCACTGGCTGACGGATGCAAAACATATGCAAAAAGGACACAGCGGACGAGCAAAATTTCGGGGGTGCTCCATCTGTTGTCATCCGCTCCAAAAAGTGGCAAAAATTTGCATAAACAGAATGGAAAAGAAAGGAAAAGAACGGACGTGGGTAGTATGTAGCAGGGATGTTAAAGAGATGTTCATAGGAAGCCTAGAGGGTGTATACAGGATGCAAACCGTTCACTGCTCATCCTTTCTATTTCCGTGCTACTAACGCTGTGTAGACGTTCCGTGTACCTTTTGTTTCCTCCCTCTTTCCGTTTTCAGCTGCAGCGGATGTGAGTTGAGGGGATGCCCAGAGGATACAGAGGACGTTTAACAGATGATAAACGGACATAGAACGTTTGTTGCTCATATGTCATGGATTTACATCGTATACAGTGGAAAGTTCATCCGTTCACAAAGTTTTGTGCAGCTCAAAATCTCAGTGGACGGATGCTCAATGGATAGAGCGTATGAAACACGTATGCAATGAGTACACAACGGATGCATAGCGTTTTCCAACATTTTTTAATGATTTACATCCTCTTTGCATCCGTTGGTGCAGTGGGACAGGGGCTTTAAGAAGAAAGAAAATCAGTGCAAAACAATGCACCTACTTACATCCCTGAGAAGAATTTAGTCTCAGTGTCCTATCTGGTAAGCCAAGCTTCAGCTCAGATGTTCCAGGTGATATGTTTCTTCCAGAGTTCTATGCAATTGCAGCCCCATATTCTCAGCAATCTTCACTAAAAAGGAAAGGTTGGCAACTGGTTTATAATTATCTCAAATGTGGGGGCCAGTTTTCTGAGGAGACAATGTACAACTGCCTTCTTCTAGCATCAGTCTCTCTCAAGAATCATCCACTAGTCACCTTCCAATCCAAACCATTATAGGTGGCAGAACTGGTATTGCAAACATTTTTGCCCAGTTTCTCAAGACTTAAAAGCTCACATTCCTTCCAGATAACCTCACTGGGTGATAGTCTTGACCAGCTCATATGGAATTGTCCATCTGGAGTCCAGCTCCAAGTGAAACTAAGTGATTTTGTTCTCCAGTTGATGTGGAGAGTTCTTCACACATGTTCTTCTAGCCCAGAGGTATTGTCACATGACATATCATGACTTTTCCCCCTTCGCTAAACCAGGAGTGGCCATGGCCAGCTCACGATGCATCCAGCCTATGGGCTGTGAATTTGACACCCCTATCTAGCCCATCCCTCAGTTATAGGATCTTGATTAGCAAAGTTGGCTGGCATTCTAAGGATAGAATTTGAGCAGAAAAATAGTGACATTATTGAAATATATGTGTAATACAATGTTTGTTCTATGATAAAAGTATAAGACAATAATACACAAAAATAGCCTTAATCAGTCCTCTATCCAGGCTTTGACAAGAACTAAGATAGCTTAAATTCAAGGGCTAACTATTTTAGTTTTTGCAGACTATACCTTGAAATTCTATTTGAAATACAGGAAGCTCAGCCTTTCTCAACAGGGTTGGTTGAAGAACCCTAGTAGGTTATGATTAAGGTGCTGGCTTCTAGTTTGCTTGTTGTAAAAAATATGTAACGTGATTGTATAGGTTTTAATGTTTTGTATTTTTTGCTGTGTTTATGATGGGATACCTTGAGGCCTGAAAATTATTTCCTTCAAAAATTAGTTCCTTCAAAATAAAAAGGTTGAGAAAGGCTATTGTAGCCCATTATATTATGAGAGTTTATGAGAGCAATTTAAGATGAAATTATAGAACTTCCCATTCTCAGGCTTCTTACTGTGGTCTGTGTTGCTTCTTCTAACTGTACCACCAAATTTTGGTTTCTTGCCATTTTGAGTCAAGAAAGGTTGTATATTAAAACTATAGTCTTAGCATAAGACAGCCTTAACACAAATCTCACTGTCTCTCCCCAAATTAAAAGGAAGACCACAGAATCTCATTTCTATATACTTAACATTATCATCATGCATACAGTAGCTCTCAACCCCACTTCACCTCCATAAAGATTATATATGCCCCCAGGCCAGTGAATGTTTGCTTATTCCTGCCCTAGATGAAAAGCAATTAACATAATTTCCTCTATGAGTCATGTTTTCGCTGCTCTGGTTAGCTTCATGTGCCTTCCAACAATGAGCAAAAGCAGATTAAATGAAAATAAAGAGCTACGTTTCACTTTAATGTTTTTCTTTTTAAATATTTTTCTTCTTTTCACAGTAACAGATGAATTAATCAGCTGTTATTAACATGAACAAACATAAGCAATGTATGGGGATTAATTCTTCTAAACTTGTTCATACTGTTCAGGTCCCCATGTTTATGGACGACACCAATTGATTCTGAGGAACAGTTATTAAAGGGGAAGAATTGTTTGGTGTAAGCAATGAAAAAAAAATCCTAACTTCATGTATACTATATTTGGAAAGATCTGAGCTGACAATAATAAGAAAAGGAATCTTGTGAACATCTCTGTGAACATGATGTACAATTCTGTTTAGAAAATAAAATTCCTTTTGGTAGATGATTCTTAGTTGAGCATTTGATTTGTTTCCACTGCTTATTTAGCCTGGGTTTGAGATAATATTCCTCTTATATTTAGTTTCTTACAATGTAAAATAATCTGCAATAACTGGTATACTGTAGTTTTTTGGTATCAATGTTTCATCATGAATTTGGACTCCTATATTCACACCAAGAAAAAGATTCTCATTGTTTATGAATAGACCTTCTCTGTTGCAGGTCTCCTGTGATCTATAACTGCAAAGGTTGGAGGTTGTGATTTAACTTTTCTTATTCTTGCACACCGTGTAGATCCAAACTGTAAAAAAAAACAAAACCTGAATACCCAGGGCTGTTAGAGCTTTTACTTATTCAACCTTCATGCTTGAAATAGTTTTCCTTTAAAATATTTTCCCCTTTATCAGTTATTCATGGAAGAGTCTCTTTGCATCTGTAGCATTTTGAAGGGTGGCTATTATTTTACCATTTTAATTTTCTCAGCTATTTAAATAATTGTTTTAACTTCTCCATGCTTGAAAGCTTAATATTTTTTTATGACAACCTACCCCCCCTACCCTCCAAATACATTGGTCTGTACTGAAATGGTTGCATTTTATTACTGGAGAACACTCTGTTTTCCTCAGAGTTCTCTTCTTTGGAAAATAAATATTTTGAATTTTTTCTTCTGAAATCATTGGTTAGTCTGAACCTAGATTGGTGTATTCAGAATTCCCATTTCATACTGAGACATATTAATTTTAATTTCTACCCTACCTGAAACTGAAGCATCTATATTGGGTATAAACTGATTGTTTCATCAAGTCAATGTCATCTCTTAGTGATCATTTAAATAGATTTTTTAGCTCTTCCGCTATTACAACCATCTCTGTTGCAACTGAATTGCTGCTGACATCTTCTCATTCCTTCCAATATTTTTAATACTATAGATTTTTCAAAGAACATGGTCTTCATGTAATATGTAAGAAGTGGGATAATTTGTTGCCATTTGTGCTTCAAGGAAGAGCTCTGGATTGATTTGGTTGATGATCCATTTATTTTCTTGGCATTCTCAAAAGTCTTCTCCAACACCAGAATTCAAAAGTATTGAAAATTTGGCATATAAATTGGCCCAATTGGTTGGTCACTGTTTTGTTCTCCAGATTTAATGGAATAGTTGAGTTAGAACCTTTACTGATTTTCTTCTTGCCATATTTCTACCTGAATTTATGTAGCCTTCCCAGCTGGTTATTTAACTTAATTTTGTAGTATTAGAGGCTCTTGTAAACAAGAAATGTATTCTTGATGTTGATATTTCTTAGGTACAAGATTTCAGTATATTCCTTCCAAATTTGTTTGATCTTCTTTGCATTGGTTGCTACTTGTTCATTGACGTACTTTTGGGATGCCAGTTGAAACTTCATTCTAGTTCAGAGATCATTTGGAGATCTTTCCTTTTTTCATGTTTGCTTTCAACTTCAATGTCCTTACAGATGTTTTAATAATGCTCCTTATTTCTTCTAACAGATTTCTGAAATTCTTTGTTCATTCCTGAGATGTTTTTCTTAGATATTTCCACCATTTGTTCTGATATCCAGTTTGCTTTCTTCTATTTCTTGATCTTATGAAATGATCTTTTTTCGTATTTTTTAAGTTCATTTCACAGTTCCTTTGGTTCTAATCAATGAGATTCAAGATCTTAAAGTGATTTCTGATGTTTTCCTTGGGTATATTGGGTAACACACTTAACAACATTTTAGCCATTTAAAATATTATTCTATTGGAGAAATTGAAGAACAGATAGACATCCAAAGATAGATTCCTAATGAAGTCTTTCAAGTCTTTCAAGAATGTCCATAAAAGAAAACATAAGAATCAGGGCAGGCATCTATTCCCTCTAACAATTGGCTCACATTGTAGTGAACTGATTTGCTCTAGCAGTCTTACAAGTAGGACATAAAATAATAGGCCTCTCCTACTATTGTTCCTGGGAACTAGTGTAATATACACACATATCATACCTAAAAGAGGCAAAAACTCCATAGTTATCTGATGGAAAGTAAAGTCATTTCACATACTGATTTTTCTTCATTAATTTTTTCAAATATTAAAATGCTATGGAAATTTCAACATTTGTACTTCTTTTTTAGTATATTTTATATTTGTAGCCTGAAAGTTGTAGCAAATATAGTAAATGGCTCAAGGCCACATGGAAGATCCCATGTTGCAGCTAATACTGTCCAAGTTAATGTTAAGGCCCTGTCACATTAGCCGACGGATGCAAAACGTATGTAAAAAGGACACAGCGGATGAGAAAATGTTCCATCCATTGTTATCCGCTCTCAAGTGCCCCAAATTTGCAGATAACAACGGAAAGGAACGGATGGGGAGAGGACGTAGCCAGGATGTTAAGTGGATGCTCCACGGAAAGCCTAGCGGATGGAAAGCGGATGGAAGCGGATGACACATCCGCAGGGTTTCCGGGGGAGCACAGTGAAGTGGGTATGCGCAGCAGAAGGAGCGGATGCAGAGCGGATTGCCTAGCGGATGACGCGGATGCATCACGGACGCCTACGGATGCCTAGCGCATGCCTAGGGATGCAAAGCGTTCACTGCGCATTGCAGGGAGGATGCATTGCGTCAGCCCCGAGGATATAAAAGGGGCAGCTCGCAAGCAGGTCACCATCAGAGGAAAGACCTGCTGCCAGACACATCTCCAGCCAACAACCTATGGGAAGAAGAGGAAGCCTGTGCCTACTCCTGCCAGCCCTTGGCAAGAAGGACAGGGCCACCATTCCCACCCCCTGGCGCTGACTCTGCTTTTGCTGGGGCTTCTGCTGCTGGGCGACTCTGCTGGTGCTGGTGCTGCTCCTGGTGCTGGTGCTTCTGCTGGTGCTTACTCTGCTGGCGCTGCTCCTGGTGCTGGTGCTGTCTGCTGGTGCTTAACTCTGCTGGTGCTGCCTTCCTGCGTTCCTCCTGGTGCTGCTGCGTCCTGCTTGGTTTGCTGCCGTCCTGCTGTTGCTGCTTTTGCTGCTTGGTGTGCTTCTGCTGGTTGTGTGGTGGAGCAGCCCCTAGGAACCTCACAGCCCTACTGATGAGGGCCCAGAAGTCCTTGCCAGAGGGAGAGAGCAATCGCGCGAAAGGCGAGAGGAGACAGTACTCCATCAGAGAGGAAACATGAGGATGAGGTGCTCGAATGACTGAGGCGAGAACGAGTACCTCTGGCGGAAGGACACAGGCTCTATCGAATACCAAGCGGAAGCAGGCGGCTTGAGAGAGAAGGCGGAGAGCCTGGGCTACACTTCGGAGGGTCCTCCTCAGGTGGTGGAAGCACATGCCACACCTGGGTATGGGAAGCTGCACCTCAAGAAGTCTGGCCAGGCAATCTCACGACCGGAGACCTACGTGATGGCCAAGTGCCAGCTTCTTGGAGGGTGAGGTCCGCCACCGAGGAGCAGCCCCTCTGTCAACCCTCTCTCTCAGGCAGCCCACAGAGAGCCAGTCCTCTTCTGGCCAAGAGTCAGCTCCTGTGTCCAGGCAGGTATCTTTGGAGCGCCCACGACGGAGACCCCCCGACAGCTGCACTCCCCCATGGCGGAGCACATGGAGGAACCCCCTGACGCAGTTGGAGCAAAGGAGAGGCTGCAGCCACCAGAGACCAACCCACACCACCCCAAGCTCCACCTCCACAGAAAGCAGGCAGAGAGCCAGACCAGAGGGACAGAGCCACACTGTCCTGCTGGAGATCAGGGACACCATCAAAAGCAGCATAGATCTCCTCTCTCAGGTGGTACACACTGACATACCATCCTCTAACAGAAAGCCCTTTCCTCACTACGTCAACCAGACCCTCATGGGACATGTCCGAATCCCCAGGATAATCAAGGAGAGTATCACAGGTCTTCTGCACAACCCTTCAGGCCCAGCTGAACCTGCTCCGGACCTAGTCCAGCGTCTGCTTCCCCACCCCCAGGTGATGTCCACAGCCCTTCCAAGGCTTTCCACAGGCCCTTCACCTACCAAGCTACGGCTACCAGGAGTTTCCAGCAGCACAGCAGCCCTTCCCAGTCCAGGCACAGGTTCATCGCATGCCAGCAGTGCCACCGATGCCACCCATGCCACAGATGCCACAGATGCCACCCACGCCTCACCTCGCTCAGCTGCAGGACCAGACAGCCCCACTACACTCCTCCTTCCTCCACCCCACAGCCAAAGCCCGGCCTCAGAACATCTGTCATCGGTCTTGGACTGACACCCCATGTCATGGAGGAATGGGCTCTCAACATCACAGGACTGAGCCAGCTCTCTGAGAGCTTCCTCCACACACCATCTCCTGTTGTCCTCTCGGGGCCAGGCACCCCAATGGCGCCTCAGACCAGCACTCCAGCCACTGCCACCTTCCACAGGCAACCTCCTTCACTCCTGAGACCATGGGCACGCCTCAGAGTGACTGAGAAGAGTGCCAGAGACTAGGTTGCTACCTGTTGACTATATCTTTGCTTGGGACACTTTACTTGGGTCATTTTGCTTTCACAGTTTGTTATTAATAAAGTTTATTCATTGCTTCACCACACTTGGTTCAGTTCTTTTAGTCAATAAAGTCTTGGTGGAAACTTTTAGAAATGGTTTAAGCCTTTGCATGCTTGTGGATGGGAAGAATAGCAGTGGGATGGGCAGGGATACCTGTTGGGCATGGGCTAGGATAGACTGGATGATGGCAGGGTTACCTGTGGGATGGGTAATAGCTGGTGGGATGCTTAGGATGTAGCAGTGGGATGGGCAGGGTTACCTGTGGGCATGGGTATAGCTGTGGGATGGCTTAGGATAACCAGTGGGATGGGCAGGATACCTGTGGGATGGGTAATAGCTGGGATAGATAAACCTCTAGTGAAGCATAGTGGACTGTATGGTCCACCCTCCCAGGTGCCACACCTATGGCCCATTATTATCAATAACAATTTAATCAATGGATCAACCACATTTCAACATAAACACAACTCTTTATTAAATGCCCTGTTCATTGTAGGGCCACTCAACATACATGGCACAATCTCATCAGTGTGATGAGACAGCTCAAGGAAGCATCATTAAGCATCTACCATCCTCACTTGCCACTCCACTGCTCCAGCTGGGGAGTTTGCACCAGTGTTTCAGAGGTTGCGCTGCTTCTTCCCTTCACGTAAGCTCTGCTTGGGGCCTTGCACATCCTCAGTGTCTGTCAGGTTTCGCCCTTGCCTCCATTCACCAGGCTCACTGTCCCATTGCCTTGTTGACGGTCCACAAGCCTGTTTCTGCAAACACTGGTAGTGGTGCGCATGAGATGTGCCGGAGCGACTTCGGACAGCAAGCTTCCACAATGTTCCTCAGCGTCTCTGGTGCTTGCTGCATGGTGGTGACAAGTACCTGGAACCTGTTGGCCAGGATGCCAAAGGCGTTCTCCACACCCGTCTGCCCGGACAGCCTGTTCGTTGAAGATCCTCTCTTCACGGGTGAGGCATCTGGAAGTGTAGGGCTCATGAGGTAGGTTCTGAGGAGAAAGGCGTCATCCCCCATGATGAAGTAGGGCATATCTTGTGTGTCGTTGGGCAGGGTGTCTGGATCTGGGAATCCATGATGAGGTTGCTTTCCAGCCCCTCCTTGAGGTGACTGGGCGTTGTATACCTGGGCATCTTGAACGGGACCCGTTGCCTGAAGCAATGATGTACATGAACTTGTAGTCGCATCGACCAGGCAAAGATATGATGCTGAATGAAGCCCTTGTAGTTGTGATAAGTGGACGCTGGACTTGGCTGGAGCTTTGCAGGCCACGGTGCTTCCCATCTATGGCTCCAACGGGTGTGGGGGAAAGTTCACTTCTGATACCACTGCGTCTGCAACTTTCTTCCAGCCTTCTTCAGTGGAGGGCACTGGAGGAGCTCCTCCAGGTAATCTTCGATGATGGCCTGCACCACTTTCTCTGACCACAATTGCTGATGGTGTTGTGTGGCACCCTCCAGGATAACTGCATGTTCCTGTACGTGGTCCCGGAGCCAGGTGGCTCAGAGTCAGTGCCACCTTCAGCCCAGGGTCCAGGCTGGGCCGGAAGTTGGTGTTCGCCTTGGTCAACCTGGTATTCTCAGCCGCTCCACAACTTCGTCAAACATGGCTGGCGGCATCCTCATGAGTTCTGGAATGCATGAGGGTCTTCGCTCCTCAGCTCCACCATCAACTTGTTATCAGTCAGTACTCAGCTCTTCTCGCGATCCATCTACAGACCCACACACTTCTTGGACACCTCCTTTTCCTTGCGTTAGAACAGGTGAAAGAGCCTGTAAAGGGGCTTCACACTGTTGTAGAATGATGGCAGCTACCAAAAAGGACTGTGTTACGATCCATGGTGGACATCCATGGATGCTGTGCAAGAGCAGAGCCAGATGAAGGCTGAAGAGGTCTGCACAGCAGGTCGGCTCTGGACTGAAAGTGAGATCCAGTGATTTCTCCCCCTTTTTATAGGCAAAATCTTTTTCTGCTAGGTGTCCTTCTGCATCCTCTTAGACATCCTGCAGACATCCTAAATATCCGAGATACGTCCCCTATACGAACGTTTTTTCTGTTTTAAATGCTTTATATGCGAGCTGCATCTGCTTTCATCCTTCTACGTCTGTGCTACTAATGCTGCGTGTTGTTCCGCGTCCGTTTCACTTCCTCCCTGTGTCTGTTTTCCACTGGAGCGGATGTGAGTTGCTCGGATGCGCAGCGGGTGCCTAGCGGAATATACGGGACGCGTAACGGAGACGACAGATGTATAATGGATGTTCCCCGTATGCATAGCGGATGTAGAACGGACACGTTGGATACTTTATCTGCTCAAAAAGTTTTGTGCAGCTCAACTTTTTGAGGAATGATGAAATCTCAGTAGACGGATGCTGGACGGATAGAGAGTATGAAAAACGGATGCAGTAAGTACAGAACGGATGCATCGCGTTAACCAATGGATGGCAAGTGTTTCTCTCGGTTTTACATCCTCTTTCCATCCGTTGGTGCTGTGTGACATGGGCTTTAGGAACTGCTGTTTTATGGATTTTTCTATTTTGTAGAGGAGATTCTGTTGTTCTATCATAAATATAGTTATTGTGGTTTAATGAGGGCTTGAAGTCAATGAGACATCAGAGGTAATAACTTGAGCTCAGATGGGAAAAGCACGTAACATTTATGCATTATCCACCTGAGCTGTTTCAGATAATCAAAGCCAAATATAGAACCTCACCTTTGTTTTTGCTGAAAGTTTTCCTTGTATGGCCATGATGAAAGGAATGAATTTTGTTCCCTGGACTAATAAATAGGTTGTGCAGAGAGAAATGCAATTATTGTCTAAGTATGTCTGATTTGAAAAAGACCATATCCTTTTTGTCTTTGTAGTTCAGACAAGCCACTGATATTCAGAATTGGAAGATGCTGATTATTAGGTCTGATCAGTCATTTATGCTGCTACAGTAACAAAACAACAGATTAGGAAAGGACCTTGGAGATCCCCTTCTAGTCCAACCCCCTGTTCAAGCAGGAAACTCTATATGATTTCAGACAAATAGTTTCCAATCTCTTCTTAAAACCTTCCAATGTGGAGCACCCACATCTTCTGGAGGCAAGCGGTTTCTCTCAGGGGCGGGATTCTACCAGTTTGCATCTATTCACCAGAACCAGTTGTTAACATTCTAAGCAGTTCAGAGAACCGGTTGTTAGAAGAAATTACTGACCTAATCCTGTAAGGAAGGCAGGAAGGAAACATTCTAGTGTTGCTTACAGAAACTGCCTCTTCGTTAACCCTTATTACATTTTTGGCAGGATGAGACTTCCTGTCTCAGGAACGTCCCTGGAGTTTTTTTTCCCTTCCTTTGCTGGTACTTTACTTGTGTGGAGTGACCATTCAAAGTTACAATGGCGCTGAAAAAAGTGACGTATGACCATTTTTCGCACTTACGACTGTTGCAACATCCCCACAATCATGAGAGGCCAGGCGAGAAGATATGTGCCTCGATGTGAGCGATATTGAATTGGCCACACCCAGCCAGTCACATGACCACTAAGCCCTGTCCACGCAGTCACATGACCACCAAGCCATGCCCACCAACTAAGCCACACCCATAGAACTGGTTGTTAAAAATTTGATTCCCACCCCTGGTTCCACTGATAAATTGTTCTGTCTGGAAATTTCTCATGGTCATATGAGAAATTGTAGTCATGACCTCTTGTATCAATAACCCCAAAGTGTCATGACTACAATTAATGTACAAAATATAAACTATCATTTTAAAATATATGTAGAAATCCTCTCTAAATTCCTTATCTCATACATCAATTTTAGGTAGTATCAAAATTTCTTTTGAAACTCTAAAAAATACCTCCCCTGAAAAATACATTGATTCTGATCTTTAGGAGGAAATACTAAGGACACCTGTATATACAATGGAGCTATGCATGCTAAAGAAATTATTGCACATTGTTTCAGTCCTTGGTTAGGCACAGTACTACTTTGCTATTTGTTAAAGAAGCCTGACTTTTTCAGGTATCACTGCTCTAAGAATTACATTAACTTTAAGAATTGATTTCTTCGGTAGAATCTTTTGGTTTTTTTTCCAGATATGCATTGCTCTAACACATAAGTTTTATGCTGATGAATTGGTTCTATATGGGCTGTTTCATAGCCTTAGGTATTTCCTTAGTACTAGCAAGCTGTTTTACTGAGCAGCAAGATATTTGACTCCTCAACAAAACTATAGTGTGTTTAGTAATTTAAGTCACAAAATCATTAGGCAAGGTCACAGTACTAAATCAATCTAAATTTGAAAGGACTCAAAGTTCTCTCCAGTGTCATCATAGAACGAAGTTGCATAGTTGAAGGTTAAACATAAGGTAATTCAAGATTAAACTGTAATAAAACAGCATTCCAACTTTAAACTTATTTGGATGTCTCTTTAAATACAAAAGGCTATCCTTCACCACCTGAGTAAAACTGGTGTTGTTTAGCTCTGATTTTCAGTACTGTGCTGCTTCTCAGTTAGACCTGCTTTAGAAGTTGTTTGGAATATAATAGCTATGCGTTTTTCAGCATCCTTATTGTTTTGTTTGTCAACATGGGGAAGTAGCAGTTTTGTCAGGGTTTAAATAGGTCTTAAACTATCCACTATTAACCTCACTCCATTCCTAAGAGGTCAGTGCATAAATGCACAATCGTGCCGACTGTCCCTAAACTATCCACTATTGACCTCACCCCATTCCTAAGAGGTCTGTGCCATAAGTGCACAATCGTACCTACCGTCCCTATCCTATTGTCCCCATTTATCTGTCCCTATTTCCTGTATTCTTATTCATGTTTACACTCATACCTATTATATTGTAAGCAATTGACAAATCAAATAAATAAATAAAATAAGTAGAAGGTCTTCTGCTCATGATTTAAGTCCACTAGGTCAGAGTAAGGGACAATGAAGTCCCATGCTGCCTTCCTGTTATTAATTGATTATGGGTTTTTTGTGCTCAGCTTGCTGAGGTTTTTCACATAGTCCTTTTCTTGAATCATAATCTATATTTCCAAGAACACTTCTAGACTCGTGTAGAGCTTTGTTTGCCTTCTGATAAATGTTTTATGATTAGCCATATCCATCATGGCAACCATTTTGTGAGATTGCTCATAGAATGTTTTCCAAACTTCAAATGTTCCTAGTGGCTTTACCTGGTTGCAAATATTTAAATAAAAATAAAACTCTGCTGCTTAAGTGATTTCTTTGGAGAATGTATTTCCTTTGGTGATTTGGATACTCACTACTGTATCTTACTGTAGTTGAGAATTCATGCTGTATTACTGTCAACTTATTTGAACAGTCAGCATTTAGGACAGCTCTTGACCTAGCTTTTCTATGCTATTAAAGAGATAGTTAATTAGTGACAAATAGAGCTAACATATATATCTGCCCCAAGGCTAAATTAACGATTACACTAATTACACTTTAGTGTAGGGCCTAAATATATTGGAATCCTGCCGTGTAATGATTTAAAGAGACAATGCCTGTCCTTCCTTTGTTTAAAAAAAATCCACAGATCTAACTATTGTATAGTATAGTATACTGTATAGTGGCTGATACTGTAGCTATACTGCTGGATATTACAGTTGTGCAGTAGTTATAAAAAGAAGGAAATTGACTTTATCAGCATTATATACTATTAATCTGACAGATCAAGAGACATTGGGAGAATTATATTAGGTGTAGTAGTGCACTAAAATTAAAATGCTTTATATGGTAGCTGGGGAATTCTGGGAATTGAACGTCTTAAAGTTATTAAGTTTGAGAAATATTGCTTTATACTAAATCATATGCTTTCTAAAATATATAAACTTATGTTTCAGTATAAAGTAGGGCTACCAAACTCCCCGCTTGTGGCTGGATATGTCATATACTGGCCACACTCACACTCGGTTTAGCAAAGGGAAAAAAGTCCCAATACATCAGATGACATCACTGTGATGATGTAAATTTGACACTCCTGATATAAAGCCACTGTAGCTTTTGTAGTAAGTGTTGAGGTAATTCCCCGTTAGGAGAATGAGCGCATATAGGGAGACGTACTGAGAGTAGTGTTTGAATAATACATACACAGCACACAGATACACAATACAGTAAATGTTTTTTACTTCCAGAAACATTTAAGCAAAGTTCAAACACAGTCCAAAGTCATTCACAGGTAAGATCAGTCAGTTTTCAGTCCAGGGATAATCCAATAACAAAGTCCAGTATCAAAAAACCGTTCAGTATCAGACTTACATCAAATCCAAGAATAGTAGTTAATTAGGGGAAAATGGAAGAACGACAATATTCTCCAACAGAAGGGAAAAAAAGATTCACTGAGACACACTCTTTCCTGAGACTAAGACTAAGACAACCCAGGTTTCTGGCTCCATCTTATGGCCGTTTGACAAACCACACCCAATTACAGTTTTTGCATTTTCTTAAAGATACAGTCTTAAAATGTCTGTCCTGGTTTATATATTTCAAACCCAAATACCTGTTAAGTGACTTATATTCCTAACATTCTTCCCTTTTGGGTAAGACAATATATATAACCTTACATTCTAAGTCCATAATCTTCACAGCAAGCCCTATACTTTTTAGAGCTTTATAGATCATTTTACTTTGCACACATTGTCTCCCATTTAAATATCTTAAATCTGTGTGTTTCGTTCTTGTCTTAACAGCAATATTTGAAGCCATCTGTATTGCAGATTGGTTATCTTCATAAATAACAATAGGATCTGTTACATCAATTCCCATGTCAATTAGTAGCTGCTTATATAAAACTAAATCTGTACATAATAAAGACAAAAATGAAAATTTAGCCTACATTGTTGACAAACTTAGATGTTTCTGTCTAATAGATCTCCATCCAATCAATGCTTTCCCCAATAATACTACAGTACCCGATGTAGATTTTCATGTATTTATGTCTGTAGCAAAACTTGCATCAGCATATGCAGTNTCAGTTCATCTTTAGGCTCCAAATACAATGCATAGTGCATTGTTTGTTTCAGATATCTTAACACACATTTAGCAGCTTGCCAGTGACTTTCAGTTGACTCAATGTTAAATCTCGCTAATTGATTAACACTGTATGCAATATCTGGCCTTGACCAATTACTGAGATAAAATAAACTACCAATCAAGGACTGATAAATGTTCTTATCAAAAACAGAACATCACTATGGCTAAACTCCTGGCTCATTGGTGTTTTAGCCATCTTACAAAGTTCCATTTAAAAACTTTTTAGTAATTGGTTAATTTTATCTGCCTGTGAGATCTTGTATCCTCCCCTGGTTCTATCTATCTTTAAACCAAGATATTGTTTGACTTCTCCTAATTGTCTTATCTTAAATTTCCTTTCTAATAGTGAAATTATCTCAGTAGCTTCTTGTAAAGTTTTGGTGTTTAATGCTATGTCATCAGTAAATAATAGCAACAATGAAATTACACCATTATGTTCTCTTTTAAACAAACATAGATCAGCCATGCCAGCTACAAAACCTAGACACTTGTATGGTTGGCAGAGATTTTGGCCACTTGATTGTATTATAAGACATGGGGCACAGTCATCATTTGTCAGGAAATCCTTCCATCACAATTATCTGATAAGCACTGTGTTGTGAGTCTATGCTGCCTAGTTAGTTAGTTATTTGTTTAGCATATGGCAGGTCATACATGGACTTGCAATATATCTTAGCATTTCTCCTAGATTAAAAAACAATACAGTATGAATATTAAAAAGATCTGTGTTCAAATACCAGTGTCTAGGCAAGGGGTGTCAAACTCGAGGCCCGGGAGCCAGATCCAGCCCATGGGGTGCTTAGATCTGGCCCGTGGGGTCACCATGGAAACAGCAAAGGACTGGTGCATTGTGCCTCTGCCAGTGAAGATGGAGCTCAGGAAGGACTTGTGCGGTGCTCCCTGTTTTGTCCGGAAAAACACGAGGTAGACCGGGTTCCAACAGCAAAGTCTTTATTTCTTAGCAAGAGTGCATGAAAAGGAACATTGGCTCAGCCGCCTCGCCGGTTCTTTTATACATTTATTCCGCGGCCGGCTTGTGTAGCAATGACAATTGTTTGATTTTGCTGCCTTCCCGCGGCTGCAGGGATTGTTCCTTTGAACACAGTCCCTTTTCGTATCCTAGTATCAATCAGAATGTATTATTTGAAACCAGTCTGATTTGCAATACAGAACACCCCTCCCTCTTAGTCTTGTCCTACGTCGTGAGGTAGTCTCATAAGTAGGCGGGGCTTTCTTATTGACTCGACTGGACCTGCTCGGTTCATTTGTGTGCGTTCTTCGACGTTGGATGGTGCTGCTGTTTCCGTCTGTACTTCTCTGGAACCTTCTGGAAGGTGAGGCCTTCATCATGCCGCGCCTGAGTTGCTCTGGGCCGGCGCTTCTGCCGCTCCCTCCTGTTTCTCCGCCCTGCGTCAGGCAGGTTGAGCCAGCTTGGGCTTGGCCTCGTTCCGTGGATTCTTCTCACAACTTTTCTCCAACAAACAGTTGAGTCTCCATTTTGCTCCTTTTTGGTTTAGTTTGTTTTTCGGCATTTGGGTTTTACACGGTTCTTTATTTATGTTTCGTGTTTCCCCCCCCTTGTTTGGTTTGAATTCATCGTTTTTGTAAATTTGTTTGGTTGTGTTTTATCGTTTCTTTCTAAATTTCGTGAGAGCCGGAGCTGAGTCAATTTGCCGCTATCCGACTCCCTTCCATCGGTTTTTTTTCTCATTTTCATTTTGTTATTATTCTATTCTTTTTTTCTTACTTTCTTTCGGTTTCATTTTTTTTTTTTTCATTTTTATCATATTTCTGATTTCATGTTTTTTATCTCTCTAATGTATTTTTCGCGTTTCTGTTATTCTCTCTTTATTTATTTTTTGTCTTTGCTTTTTTTTTAATTTTTTTTCTTCTATCTGTTCAGGTTTCGTTCTATTTTCTTTTTTTCGTTTTTTCTTTTCTTTCTTTCTACCTATTTTTTTTTTTATTATTTCTTTATTCTGTTTCTTTATTGCTTATTTTTTTTCATATCCTATCTTATTTTTTTCTTCTTTTATTATTTTCTTCTTAAATTTTCTGTGGTTCTTATCTTGTCTTATTTTTTTTTTTGCTTCTTCTTTCTTTGGTGGTTATTTTTTTCTTCAATTTTATTTTTCTTATGATCTTTTCTTTTAATATTATCGGGGATTTTCTTTGTCTGTTTTATATTATTCATTCTCTGCTCTTCTTTTTTCTCTTATTTTTTTGGTTTTTCTTTTTTTTTCTCTATTTTTTATTTTTTCTTTTTCGGTGTTTTTTTCTTTATTTTTCTGTTATTTTTCTCTTTTTTTTATTTTTTTTCTTCTTTCGTTTTACTTTTTTTTTTTTTTTCTATTGGGTTCTTTTACACTTTAATCTTTAATATAGGTTAATTCAGGTATTGCTTTGGGGTCCTGTTAAGTCTGTGACTGTCCCTGTACCATAATGGTGTCTGCCCGTAAAATTTTCGCATCACCAAATCGCCAATTTTGAACTCCTGGAATCGCTGTAGAGGAGTCAGGGGGTTTTCTGGTGTGAATTGGACTGTAAGCCGATCTAGCTTGCGATTCTGAGTTTTCTCCCCATCACGTTAGTTCTGATGGGGTTTTGTTGGTTTGTAGGTACTTAGGTGTTATATGTTGGCGGTAGTAGCTGCTTTATTTTGCTTTGGACGTCCCGAGTTCCATCCTATTCCAAACCACTACTTTTGGTAAACCTGACCATTCTTCAGCCCTACACGTTTGCCGCCGGATGGGCCGGCGCTGTAGGAGGGCATGTTTATACCCAGGGAGGCTAGGTATTTTCGAATAGCAGGCTGGTATAGTTTGAGGTCAATTATCGGACACTCAGTACGTCCGCAGGCCCATGGGTTGCCAAAAAGTTTGTCTAGTTCCCTTTTTACCATTTCTGTTGTACGTCTAGATGGACATAATTTTTACCTCTAGCCAATTTGGAGTTACTGCAGTCCCGACAATCAGAATGTGTGTCCTTGGCTAGGCACGAAAGTCGATATGATCCGCGACCAGGGGCCCCTCTGGAACTTCCCAGTCCCTATAGGTGCATTTGAAGAAGTGGTCTGGCTCTCTGGCATTTGTTAGCCGAAGTTGACCCAATATTCAATGTCCTTATTCAATGCGCCGGCCACCAGACATAGCCTCCTCCGCAAGGATTTTCATTTTAACAATTCCCGGGCTGTCCCTCATGCAGCATGTCCCAGTACCCTGTCTTTTGCAATTTGTTTGGATGAACTACCCGCTCACCCACAGTAGACATCCCTTTTCTATAGAGAGTTCGGTTTGTTTCTGGTCGAAAGGTTTAAAAAGTCCGGTTTTTTGATTTTCCGGCCAGCCTCTACCTTACCCAGTTAAGTATTCGGGGCGTGTCAGTGAGGTCTTTTTGCCGTGGCCTCTGGCCGAACATCATTCACGGGATGGGTAAGATCGGGGCAAGGTCTCTATCTTGTAGGGCAGTCATCGTTGGTGCCGGGTTCTTCTTCATTGCTGGCAATGCGTGCTACTCTCAAGCGTCCGCATGGGAAATTTTTTTCCCCCGGCCGGTTGTGTATTAGGGTGTATGAGTAGGCTGCCCTAGGGAACCCGACACCGAGTCATTCTTGGGGACAGGATGTTTGGTGTGGGCTTGTTTCCCGCCAAAATTCAAGTAGCGGTTTGTGTCATTGACAATTTGAAAAACCGCCGTACATATTTCATGAAACCTTTACCCCAGCCGACAATGCTAGCCTCTCTGTCCAGTTGTCTGTTAGTTCCGCTCGGCTTTTGACCAGAGTTTTTGAAGTAGTACGCGAGCATGGGCGCGCTCTCTTCCGTCCAGATAGTTGGTGGCCTCAGGATGGCTCCACTTCCAAACAGTGAAGTGTCACAGGTCACTCTCAATGGTAGCGTGTCGCTAAATTGGATCGAGAACGGTGTTTGAAGTTTTTAGCAATCTTTTTATTTGTTGAAAGGCTTTTTTTCTTTGTGCCCCCAAGTCCAACATTGCTTTTTTGTCCAGTAACCTGTGTAGCGGTTCTGCTATTGTAGCCTTATTTCGTAGGAAAACATCTATAAAAATTTATTAGACCCAAGATCTTGTAACTCGCTTTTCTGTTCTTGTTTCTGGTGCGGATTTATGGCCTTTAGTTTCTCTTTTTCGGTTGGGTGTATACCCTCTCCGTCTATTAAAATAGCCCAGAAATTCGACGCTCTTTTTAGCCAGACAGCACTTTTCTTTTTTTTACATTTTAGTCCAGTTTCCCTGATTTACGTTAGTTCACATTTTAAGTGTCTGTTTTAGATTCGGTCTTTCATTTTTTGCTGAGAATATAGGACGATCGCGAAGGTACGGTACGACTCCCTGTATGCGTTTTAGGAGGCGTTCCATGAGGCTTTTTGAAAAAACGCCACCTGGTGTCCACACTCGATCCACATTGGAGTCTCTTACATCTGAATGCCCCTTCTTGTGGTGTAACTATAGTTCGTGTGCCTCCGCTTTCGGGTCTACGGAGTTGGGTATGCTTGTGCCAGGTCGAGTTTGGCAAAATTTTTCCTCCACCCCAGGGAGTGTAGCAAATGCTGACTACTGGCACCGGGTATGCGCTCTGTTGTAGTGGTGGTTAGGGTCGCCATGTAGTCACCCACAGATGTCGGATTGACCCATCCGGCTTTAATAGGTGTGACTATCGGTGTTTCCCATTTGGCATGTCACAGGCTCATAGCACCCCCTGAGCTACCTAGTTTAATTTACTGTTCCTCAATTATTGCCTTTTAAAGCAAAGGGAACTCGCCATGTGGCTAGTCTTTTAGGGGACTACCTGTGGGTCTAGACTGAAAGAAATAGGTTTCCCGTACTTGCCAAGTGACGCCGTCGAACACGTCTTGGAATTCCGGATTAGGTCTTCCATCCAGTTTCGTTTGTGCTCACTCGGTCTATCCCGGTGCATCCCGATGCCCCAAAGGCATGAACCAATTCGATGCCAGAGGCTGCGCGTCTATCTCGGTCGACTATGGGTCAACGGCAGTACTCGACATGCTGTTTGTACTGAGAACATTTGAATTAGCCCTGCCAAACTACCGGGATTCGGTTTCGCCTCGAGTAGTCCTTGAAGTGTTAGCCTCTGCTTTTTATAGTTCTGTCGGTCGGATATCAGGACTAGATTGTTTTATGGTGTTCCACGAAGACCCATGGACAGCGAAAGATTCCCGAGTCCACTTCCATTTCGCAGAATGGCTTCCTTCAATTCTTACTGTTATGTTACTTCTTTCCGCTTTCCGGGGGGGTCCTAAGCACGGATAGTGAGGCCTCCCTAATTGTAACAGTTTGATGTGTTTCCTCTCTGTTTTGTCCGGGTTCTGCTTGTTTCGCAGCCACTTTCTCCTCCGCTCGCCTGGGCGTCGGCTCGTGTGAGGGGAAATTGATCAATGCTCGGTCTCCGCGTTTCAGGATGATCCCAGGTTCCTCGTCGCCGAGTGTTTTTTGTCCGGAAAAAACGAGGTAGACCGGTGTTCCAACTAGCAAAGTCTTTTATTTCTTAGCAAGAGGCTAGAAAAGGAACATTGCTCAAGCCGCCCGCCGCGTCTTTTATACATTTTTCCCAGACCGGCTTGTAAGCCAATGACAATTGTTTGACTTATGCCGCCTTCCCGCGGCTGCAGGGATTGGTTCCTTTTGAACCAATCCCTTTTCGTTCTAAATACCCAATCAGAATGTATTATTTCAAACCAGTTATTTGCATACAGAACACTCCCAAGCTCTGTTTTCACTGGCAGAGGGTTGCAGGAGGCCATCACAGCCAGAATTGGAGCTTGGGAGCCCATTTTCATTAGCAGATCACTCAGGCCACTACAGGCACCCCGACATGAGCAATGTCAAGCTGATCCTGCCTCTCCAAGGTCAAACATAACCCTGATGCAGCCCTCAATGAAATTGAGTTTTATACCTCTGGTCTTGCCCATCTAATCATTGAAGCACAGCATCATATATATGAAAAAAATCAGATACTGGACCAATATGTACCCATAGTTTATATTGATCTATTTATTCTATATTATAGTTATTGTTATAGTTATTCGAGTTAATTTGCATTAACAGAGGGATACAATCAAGATCAGGTGGGGTACTAATACCGCTCTATAAAGCCTTAGTAAAACCACCCCTTGAGTACTCATCCAGTTTTGGTCACAACACTATGAAAAAGATGTTGAGACTCTAGAAAAAGTGCAGAGAAGAACAACCAGAATGATTAGGGGACTGGAAGCTAGAACATATGATGAACAGTTGCTGGAACTAGGCATGGCTAGTCTAATGAAGAGAAGGACCAGGGAAGACAGGATAGCAGTCTTCCAATATTTGAGGGGCTACTACAGAGAGGAAAGGATCAATCTATTTTCCAAGGCACCTGAAGGCCAGACAAGGAATAATGGATGGAAACTGAACAGGAAGAGATTTAACCTGGAAATAAGGAGGAATTTTCTGACAGTGAGAACAATCAACCAATGGAACAGCTTGCCTTNTGGAAGTTGTGGGAGCTTCATCACTTGAGACTTTCAAGAAGAGACTGGACTGCTATTTGTCAGAAATGGTGTAGGGTCTCCTGCTTGGTTGGGGGGAGGGGTTTGGACTAGATGACCTATAAAATCCCTTCCAATTCTGTTAATCTGTAATCTAATCTATAATTCTAGATCTTGACACCTGAATTGGACAACCAATGGATCTTTTAAGCTTCCCAGTTTCTTCTTTTTTCCTAGGCTTGTTGAACTTGTGTGCCAATAATGTTAACAAAAGCTCTGAAGCTCTGACAAGAAAGTAAATTACTAGGGTACTGACTCTTATAAATGCTGCATATTGATCCAATTAGACACTTAAAACCAAATACTTTGACTAGACCCACTTCCCGAAGTAGATCCAATTTTTCCATCTGCTCTTTCAGCCCCACTAGTTAAATTAATTACTGGAACTTTTGCAGCTCATTAAGGAGACTGATTTACATGAACCAAATGCTTTTTTGGTATTGGCTGCACCATTGACTGCTTGTGTAATGACGGCCTGGTGTGAGAGGGGAAGATTTGTGAACCATAATTAGCTTGGCAACCATGGGGGTGGGGGTTGGTTGCTTTTTGCACCTGTTTTAAGGAAAGAAAGGAAGGAAGGAAGGAAGGAAGAAAGAAAGAAAGAAAGAAAGAAAGCAAGCAAGAAAGAAAGAAAGAAAGAAAGAAAGAAAGAAAGAAAGAAAGAAAGAGAAAGAAAGAAAGAAAAGGTCCATTCAGATGTTGTACTGTCAGCTCTTCTATCATTTAAAGAAGAAGGGAAAAGAAAGAAAGGGAAAAAATAGTGCAAGGAATGAAAGAAAATAAGGTAGGGAAGGAAATGTGGAAAGGAAGAGAAGAAAATGGGGGAAAAGGAAGAAAGTGAAAGGAATCGAAGAAAATATGGAAGGGAAGAAAATATGGAAAGGAAGGGAAGAAAATGGGAAGGGAAGGAAAAGGAAAGAAGTGAAAGGAATGGAAGAAAATTGGGTAAGGAAGGGAACAAAATATGGAAGGGAAGGAAGAAAATAGGGTTGAGTAGGGAAGGGAAGGGAAGGGCATATAACATGCATCCCTAGAATTAGCCTGGCCTTTTCTGGGACTAATATGTTCTGGTGCTCTGTCAGTTGTTGTATTTTAAACACCAGAAACATGATGAAACTAGTATCAGAAGATAACTTATGTGGCTATGATTTATTTACCCAGAATCTCTTAAATACCATGTGCCGTTCTTCTCAGGATGCTTTATGACAGCACCACATCTGGCACATCCTGGATACATTAAATGGAGCTTTCAAGGAGATTGTTGTACAACAAAGTCCCCAACTTTGGATAAAAAGCATCCTGTGGCCCAAATGATGAGTGAGATAAGGAAAAACATGTTTTTTGTGTATATTCATTTGTAACTAACTGAATTCATTACAGAATGCAATCAGGCTACACCATTTCTGACAAATGGCAGTCCAATCTCTTCTTGAAAACCTTCAGTGATGAAGCTCCCACAACTTTCAGAGGCAAGCTGTTTCATGGGTTGATTGTTCTCACTTATTTACAGGTTGAATCCTTCCTCCTTATTTACAGGTTGAATCTCTCCTTGATCAGTTTCCATCCATTATTTTTTTTTGTCTGGCCTTCTGGTGCTTAGGAAAATAGCTTGACCCCCCCCTCTCTGTGGCTGCCCCTCAAATATTGGAAGACTGCTATCATGTCTCCCTTGGTCCTTCTCTTCACGAGACTAGCCATGCCCAGTTCCTGCAATCCTTCACTGTATGTTTTAGTCTCCAGTCCCCTAATTATCCTGGTTACTCTTTTCTGCACTCTTTCTAGATTCTTAACATCTTTTTTATAGTGTGGTGACTAAAACTGGATGGAATACTCTAGTGATCTTACTAAGGCTTTATAGAGTGGCATAAGTACCTCATTTGATCTTGATTGTATCCCTCTGTTAATGCAATTTAGGATTGCATTGGCTTTTTTGGCTGCCACTACACACTGCTGGATCATATTAAATTGGTTTTCCACTAAGACTCCAAGATCCCTCTCCCAGTTACTGCTATTGAGCCTGGTTTCACCCAGTCTATATGTGTACATTTTTTGGTTTTTCTTGTCTAGGTGTAAGACTTTACTTTTCTTTACACTTTACACAAAATGAAATGAATTTCATTTTGTTAGATAGGGCCTTGTGTTTAATATTGCATTTTGATTTTTTAAAATGCTTTTAACTGTATCCTGTGCAAAGTCATTCTGAAAATGAGATAGCAGTATCTGAATCAACAAACAAACAATCTGAAGAACTGTCATGGAAAACCACCCCATTTAACTTTTTGAAATCGTGTATTTTGGTTTAGCAACCATTTTCAGCTTCTCAAAACCTTTGAAAAGAGAGACCATTTGTGCATATTCAGGCACTGAATTCTGTCAGTTTATGATTATTATGCCTGATGTGAGTATATTCTTTTTCCTCTTTTATCTCTTTTCAGTCTATTGTTAATTTTACAATTTTCTGTCTCATCAAGGATGGAGATGGACAATTATCAGGGATGGTAGGAGATGGAAGGCTGTCTTTTGCTGAAGATCATTTGTCCTTTCAAATTCTCTATTATTATTGTACTATTAAATCCAGGCCATGTGGGACAAGCTCCAAAAATTTTGGACAACCTTTCTGAGTTTTCCAAGGATTGTTAATGAAATGTAATGCTGTTTGGAATATAAAGGGAGATTTGCTACACCCTTTCCTGATGAATATTCTTCTTAAAAGAGAATATCTGTAAGTCATGGTTGAGATGAAATCCTTGGTACTCTTGAGTGCCATTGTTTGCTTGTAGGAATTTCATTATCCAACTAGATAACATCATTAAAGGTCACTTGCTTGTGAGTTGGTAGACTATATGAAATAGAGACAGATTATAATATAGATGACAGATAGATAGACAGATGATAGATAGATAGATAGATAGATAGATAGATAGATAGATAGATAGATGATAGCAGTGTGCAGTGGCAACCAAAAAAGCCAATGCAATCCTAAATTGCATTAATAAAGGGATACAATCAAGGTCAAGGGAGGTCCTAATACCACTTTATAAAGTCTTAGTAAGATCACACCTAGAGTACTACATCCACTTTGGTTACCACACTATAAAAAGTTGTTGAGACTCGTGAAAAAGTGCAGAAAAGAGCAACCAGGGTGCTTAGAAGACTGTAGGCTAAAACATATGATGGTACCTGAAGGCTAGACAAGGAATATTGGAGTGAAACTGAACAAGAGAGATTCAACCTGGAAATAAGGAGAAATTAGAGCAATCACCCAATTGTACAGTTTGCCTTCATAAGTTATGGGGGTTTCATCACTTGAGGCTTTCAAGAAAAGATTGAACTGTCATTTGTCAAAAATGGTGTAGGGTCTCCTACTTGGAAAGGGGGTTGGACTAGATGATCTAAAAGGTTCCTTCCATTAATCTGTAATCTGTAAAGTAGATAGATGGTAGGTAGGTAGGTAGATAGAAAGATAGATAGACAGACAGACAGATAAAACAATGATATAGATAGATGATAGACAGACAGACAGACAGATAGACAAAAAAGATAAATTGACAGATAACATCATCAATGTACTGATAATGTTACCTAGTTGGGTAACAAAATGTCTGCAAGCAAACATCCAAAATAGTATCAAGAACTCCCTGAATATGCATGACACTCTGTTTTTATTTGTGTTTTCATTCGGTTGTTTATATTCTTTTATTATGTTGTTGTCAATCATTGGAATCACTTCGATGGGAAGGGTGGTATAGAAATTTAATAAATAAATGCATGAATTATGAAGCTAAATTGAGCAGAATGGAACAGAATAAAGTAGAATGGAGTAGAGTAGAGTAGAATGGAGTAGAGTAGAGTAAAGTAAAATAGAATGGAATTGAATGGAATAGAATTCTTAATTGGCCAAGTATGATTGGCCAAGGAATTTGTCTTTGATGCATAAGCTCTTAGTGTACTTACAAATAACAGAGTAAAGGCCCTGTCACACTGCCCAACGGATGCAAAATGGACACAACGGACGAGCAAAATGTTCCATCCGTTGT